>APFE031427533.1:0-26988 GCA_000404065.3 Pinus taeda
TGTCAGAGAGTTAAAGCGGTCGATGGACTGTTATGACCCCTAATGCACTATATATGTGCAGACACAGCAGTGTAGAAAATATGTTAGAGAAAAGAAGATAGATGAGAGGTAATGCACAATAGTGTAGAGAGAAAATTCCTTTCGTTGTGGAACTGAAGCGTTCCTGTTTGTAATCCCTTTGTTCAGAGGAAGACTATTTTGTAACATCAGTTTTTTTTTAATACAAATTTTTAATTGTATGTTAAAGGTCCTGTGTTTAAAACATAGCATTGTTTTCTGTTGTGCTATGTGATTTTGTTTTCGGAATTTTAGCAGAAAAATTTCCAACATTATTAAATTTAATATAAATTTGAATCATTTATGTGGTAAACCAGTTATTTAGCCATAAATGTATGTATTGTTAAATTATTATCGTGTGAAAATCATCTGTTCAAAACCCCTCATAAATATTTTAATCATTTGTCTCATCGTTAAAATTATAAAAATTAGGGCTTGCATCATATTGCTGTACTCATTTGCAACATGGTTAAATTTCTAAAAAAATTAGGGTTTGCGTCACATTGTGGTCGTTGAATGTTTGGTTAAATATGACTGAAAAGAGAAAAATGCGGAGTGTTGTATCTCACGGTCATGGTTTCCAAAAAGACGGAGGGAACATCCCAGGTAAAGGGATCATGAAATTATATCTAAAGTTGCAGTAAGGACCTGTTACTTTTCATTTCAAGTAAATATAGAAATCTTGTAAATGATAAAATCGCATAATATTATACTTGTCGATGACGTACAGAGGACGTGGAGAAAAGTTTATATTGCCGACGTAAAGTACATTTTAAATTTAAATAAATAAGATCGCAGTCCGAAATACTGTTGATTTCATATAATCAAACTCTTACAAAGAGTAAAAGTTGCGCATGTGCAATACTTTCTGTGGTTTTATAGTTGTCAACAATTTACGGACGTCCAAACAAAAAAAACAACTGGCAATGCTTCTAAATGAGGGAACACTGGTTTAGGTTATTAACATATTCCAGTCTGTAGGTATATTACACATGCTGAAACTGGGAAGAGTCAATCCTATTTTTCTATTATTGATATCTTTTATATCTTTTCGTTCTAAAATATGTCTGCTTCTGCTGCTAGTCGCTTTAGGAATACGTAGTAGTACGAGGAATAATGATGAAAGCATAATTTTGGGAACTTCGTTGTAGCTTCATGCACTGTGCACATAAAAGTGCTGCACCGGCTGCACAAAATTGTTCAGCACAAAGACAATTAGTTCCGTAATCAATCATGAAACATAATAAAAGTGAAACAAGACATTAAGAGTATTCTTTTTCCAATTGTTTAGAGACACATGCCCTCTGGTTAGCATAGACCGTATTTTTTCATACATAAAAGGTATACCTACCCTGTTAATATTATCTTAGCCCGTAACTTTCGAGAGTGTTTGTACGTAGATAGCTGGTTCAGTGAAACATCACTTCGCATTGCTATAACCATTACTATATGTTTAATACTAGTGGAGACTTTTTGCCATGCTAGGTTTCGTTTATCCACGGTACAAATTCCTATAATAACAATTTTCTTGTTGGAATTCAGCAAAAAAAATTCAAATATCAGGTACAAATTCTTATAATAACAATTTTCTTGTTGGAATTCCGCCAAAAAAATTCAAATATCAGGTGTTTGAATCATTTTTTTATGATTAAAATAAATTCAGACTATTAAAAATTTCAGAAACATCCAGAATCTCAAAACTTGACAATAATCTACATTTTCAAAAGTTTAAAATAAATTTTATCATAATCTTACTAAATTTCCTAGTATTTTCCAACCTAATTTGCTAGTTTTTCAAGGCTACCCTCGTTATATGTATATAGCCGGTGGATTTTCTATTATTTTCCAACCTAATTTGTGAGTTTTTCAAGACTACCCTCGTTATACGTATTTAGCCGGTAGAGATTTAGTCAAGCAACATGAAAGTATATTTGAACCCGGCTGTACAAAAAGTGTCCCCTCATACCTAACTACCGTGCTTTTTAAAGCCTAATTTGACGGCACTTGCTGACAAAACTAAATCCCAACGCACTTGTCACAATAATGTTTAAGATATCTAGTGAAAACGAGAGTTTGACGTTTAGCTAAAAGAGGCCAAGTATAACATGTGCCAGATTGCCATGTGTCACCGCCGACGATGATGTTCATTAGCAATATATTCTAAAATCTGATGTACAAGGGTTCATCAATCAAATGCCAAAGGAGTTCCTCAAAATGGTTTTCATATACAGCAAAATTGTGAGATCTAAACTTAGAAATTGCACTTTAAACTCGGGGGAAAAATAGTGCATCTGCGTGATGACAGGTCTCTTTCAAATTACACGCCTGTTAATAACTCAAAGTGAAAACAATACATGACATTCTTAGACAGCTCTTTGAATGCAAGCAGTACAGGTTTAGATTGGTAACCTTATAGGCCGTTCCTATTAAATAAAGAAACGATTATAGTATCTGGTCCTATTAAATAAAGAAAAGATTATATAGTATCTGGTGCTATAAAATAAAGAATAGATTATAATATACTTGCAGAGAACTGAGATTCATTAGACATACCTGTATTTCTTTTCTACCCATTTGTGAGAATTACTGGTCGCTCCCCCATTGTTAGGAACCCGAAGATTTGTATTTGGGGAAAGGCACCTTGCCTGCTTCAATGGATTTCAAGTCTTCTAACAGAATCTCATAGTGCTTTTTGACATCCTCAGGGGATTTCCCAGTAACCTTAGAAGCCACATTATGCCAACGGTCAGGTGTGTCTTTATCATAGATAGCTAAAGCCTTCTCGAACTGTTTGTTTTGTTGGGATGTCCAGCTTGTTCCATTATTACTGGAAGACGGCTTTCCTGATGAAGAAACGGGATTACCAGCCATATTACTCTTAGGTTTAGTACTGATGCCTTGAGGCCCAAGAAGTTCAAAGGAAAAATTATAAAGGCACGAGAATACTGCACTTGGCTATCGACAACTGTAACATGTAACAAACAGAATGACCAGGTTAGATTCTGCGCGAAGACAAAACCTAAGACCAAATCTGAAAGGTACTGAACTCAATATTATCCTACATAAACACCAGTGGAAACAATCGAATTCCAGAAACAATCCAAAGACCCAATTAATAGATATGCTGCGGGAGTATATACAGAACTTGAGAATTCAATTTAATTCTAGTGAAAATGATTAACAACCAACTGAGCAAATCTGTTAGAGAAATCTTAGTATAAAGAGCACAATTTATCAAATTTTGGTTGAAAGTAAAGTTAAAAAGCTAAAATGAATAACAGATCGAGAAACGAGACTAAAACCAAGTAATCAATTTCTTCAAATCCCCAGGTGGGCATTAAAATTAATCACTAAAATTTAAGCAAAAGACCTCAGAGAATTAGACGTAAGCCGGCCTCTAAGAAGCGCAGCACTTCACGTTCCAAGCAAAATCTGCGGGAAGAAGCCTTGCGTTAGACTCTATGACCTTGTCCCTCCTTAAATATACAAGGAGCCGGGCTTCTGTAATATTAATCCAGTTGTCGAATCTTTGATAGAGTACTCTCAAGATATGCACACCACAGAGTGTAGACTGAATGCTGACAAAGCTTCCACCAACACGATTCTCTGTTCAGCTGCACAAATTAACAGGACTTCAATATACACATACGAAAATCACAGGGTGGACACCGAATGCAGACAAAAGGATGCCGCTGTTTACTGGGTAGCATCCACCAACACGATTCCCTCTTTAGCTGTACAGATTATCCAAAGTTTAATATCCACATAGAATATCCAAATTAATTACTTGCACTAGCGCTGTTGTTAAAGTTCAAGAATATCAGTTTGTTTCCAATAAAAATTCATTGATTTTTTTTATGTTGGAATGATGTCGGAATAGATCAAAATTATAACAGGCTGTTATGTCAGGGTCGCCAGTAGTTACCCCCTTCTGATGTTATGTCAGGGTCGGCAGTAGTTACCCCCTTCTGATTCAAACGGAATTTGGTTACTTCATTAGATTCCATCTGTTAGGTAAAACCCCCTTTTGATTCAAACGGAATTTGGTTACTTCATTAGATTCCATCTGTTAGGTAAAAGGACTGGGACATATTTGTGACTGTAGTGTCTCCAAATCTAGTTTGGTCTCTAATTAACACTTTAAAGATGTGAGTTTAGTATTTGTATTAAGCTATGTTTATAAAATCTATTAATGAATTTTGTATTTTAATAATAATAATAATTAATGATTTTTTATTGAGTTTATAATTAATTTGTGGGAATTCAAAAAAATTAAATAATTATTTTAATTATTTGAGTGTATATATATATGTTCGGTTGTTTTTATTATCTAGATATGAGGAGTCATTTAAACGGTGAAACTCACTCATGTGGCTTAGGCTCCACCAACTCTTAGCTAACTGGATTGTTAGCATGTATCATCAAGCTATTATAGGGCACAACCACCCACCCCTATCCTCAATAGATTGTGCTACTGAAACTTGACATTTTAAAATTATCTAAAAAAATCTCCATCATTATTATAATTTTGGCTATTTAATGCATTTTATGAGAAAAGTGCCTTTTTTTTCAACTCTTTAATTTATTAAGAATAAAAATAATATTAAAAATGTCAATAATAACAAGAACATTAACAACCCACAGACACTATATCTTCACTTAGAAACCTTTGTGGGAAAACAATATCCAAATAATACATACACTACTCCATGGCCCAAGGCAAATTGTAGTGGAGTCATTCTTCTTTGAAATCTTTTACATTAAGGTAAAATACCATGGGAAATACCATGAGTTTAGGTAATCTAGAGCCTAAAAAACTTCAACTTACTCAATCAAGTCAAATGTACCCAAACTACCCTAACAATCCCCTAGTACTATAAACCTCCCAGTACTATAAAAAGGTTATCATCCATCATGATAAGTGGACTATATTTTTCTAGGATGCCTTTTCTCATATATGGTTCATTAACCCTCTCAACATCTTGAGATATCACATTCTCACACTCAAGCTAGCGTAAGATTACTCTTGCCATCCTTGTCCCTATTCAAGTGGTCTATTCCACACTTGATTATAAATAACTTCATCTTCCATCTCATTCCAACATGTGTACCTAAATAAATTTCTTAGGACAAACTAGCCTCAAGCTAGCATACAAATACCACTACCACCCTCGTACAAGTGGTTCACTCCACAACTTGAGACATCATGTGCTACCATGCTATATAAAATCTTAAGTGATAATTCTTTCCTCTGGGTAGGGTTTATAACTTGGACCAAACACTCTAGGGTATTCATGAATTGCAACTCTCCATAATATGTTGGCCCCTTCACTAGCTTTTGGTGCCATCCACTTTATCCATGTTCTCATGTCCATGCAACTATTTTACCTTTGTCTTACTATATACCCACTCTTTTGAGCCCTTTTTCATTGTGCCTCCATTGTGCTCTTATAAGCTTGATCTCACCATTGAAACCTCAGTTGTACTTGAGCTCTTATCACCATCATATGGTCATGAAAACTCAGTTGCACTCATCAAATACACTCAGTCCCTCATTAGCACATGGCCATTAATCATCATTAGAAGCCAAACAAGATATACCCCCAAATGCTTTACTCACTTCAATTGTGCTTGTGTGTAGATTTGTAGATTTATTTTCATTTCTTAGTATCCAAGTAATAGATCTACTTCTAGCACTTGTAGCAACTCATTATCCATCATCTGAGAAGTGCCCAAGTCACTCTCTAGCCTTACTAGCTCTTATACAATTTATTAGGACTAAAATTTCACTAATAATTTATTGCACCACAAATTACTTTTAAAGATATAATACTTTTAATACAAGATCACATCATCATCTCTTCCCTAATGATTTAGCAAAATCTTGACATATTGATGTCATCTTCCTTTAAGCCGTTGGTGGTTTTGGGGAGCGTCTTGTAAGTTGTTTGTCTTGTTATTGTAGCATGTACACAATGGGTGAATGTTGGTTTGTATGAGGGGGATATGATATGGTATGCTTGTTTTAATAATATGATTAGAAGTTACAATTTTTTTTTGAATTTCCTCTATCGTTGTACAAGAATATCTAGAGCTAAGATAATACTAGTGATGAGAGTAGAAAAAATGAGTTTTTTTGTATCCCTAGTATTTTCTTGTTCCACAACTAAAGGTGTACAAATTTACACTTGCTTTCAAGCCTATATTATGTTTTACACCATCCATTTATCATTTTCTCATGGTTATAATTCAGATTCAGCTTATGCTGAATATTGATTCTAATATATTTGTATGAAGACACCTCCAAATTAGTATTGTTGTGTATGAAAGTGTGGTAAGTGATCCAAATGGTTTAACTATCATAACATTTGTTTTCTAAAGTTCAAAGTCATGCCCATACTTGAGCATAATTCATTTAGTGTTCTTACATCATTTCTAAGGCTATAGAGATTTTGTGCCATAAGAACAAATGCAAAATTTTTAGGGGCTAATATTGGAAGGTGGTATAATTTTCCACTTCCTGAATTTTAAAGTATAAAATTATTTTCCCTGAAAAATAGCCAAAATCTTACAATTTGCATATTAGGGACTCGTAAGATTAGCCAAGGATTCTAAACTTTGAGATAAATTTTTATCCTTTAAATTTTCCCTCAAAACAATATCATTAATATAAAGTATAAAAAAAATGAAAACAGTAACAAGAGTAGAACCAATACAACCAACTTCTTTTATTTAATAATCTAACTTATCAATATAAATCACCAAAAAAAAATAACATGGGACAATATTACTTAACTCCTATTTTACAATTAATTTCTTCTATCACCACTTAATATTTATAAACTTCTTATTATATAACCTTACAATTACATCTCTCACTTCCTAAAATCTTTTAAATCTTCTAACCTATTCCAAAAATTAGTCACAGACACAATATGAAAAGATTTTTTTAATCAATAAAACAACCCAATAAATTAATAGTCACAGAAACAATATCAAAAGTTTTTTTTTTAAATCAATAAAACAACCAAATAAATTAATTTAATTAATAAGGTAGCCTTTCACAATGATCCTCAATCTGAAAAAAGGGTTTACTGATTCTTTTTCTATGGCTTTGAAACCGAATCCTATTTTTTTTCTAAAATACTTTTGCAAAGCTGACTTAAAATAGAACTTCAACGTGCATATCAGAATATCTTTGTTCGTTAAATAATCTTTCTGGCTTTATGGTCTGATTGGGGCTAATATTCCATGCGATATCCCCACAGGGTATCATCAAAATTCTATGTTCTTAACAGATTAACCGTGAATGTACGGTGCTTGGAATCTAAAAGTGAACACACGCGTGCTAATCTGGTTGGAGAGAATTCTGATCCGCGGGTTGAAAATATAATGAAATTTGATAATAACGTAGATTTGTATTAAATCATAACTAAATTAGCGTTATCTAAATTTGAGGTTAAGCAACCAATTGCATATATCAATAAAAAGATCTTTACCAATACATTCGTTCTGAATAATAACATCAATGTAATTGCCCTTTAACAGAAGAGACGCAAAAGAGACTACAGAGCTATCAGCATAATCGGAGAGAGGAAAAAAAAATAGACGATACTGAATCTCCTCAGCCATGGTGAGAATATCATAATAATGACGAAGTCTACAACGTCATCAATTTCACCTTTTCAAAATCATGTGGAGTATGACCATTGTAGTAGCTGGAATAAGGGCAACTTTTCAGTACCAGATTGGCATATTAGGTTTTAAGGAAAATGCTGAAACAGCCAATCCGGGAGCTTGGCTGCTCTGTCACAGAAAATTGTCCTATCACGTGACTGTGGCGGCAGCAGTCGGAGTTAGGTCTGTTTAGAAAATCTTTCCTGATATTCCACGTATTTCTCTGGTGACAGCAGTCATCGAGTTAGGCTATTGTTAATAATAACTTTCCTGCATTCCAAATATTGATCGGAAACATTGAATTTGGAAATAGGAATATGTGTGCTTATTTCAGTACCGCTGGCGAAAAGTGCAGCTATGCAATCTAATATCAAAACCATCATTATCATATTAGATTTTATTCTATTCGATCAGACTGACCAAGTGGAATAACTTTGCCAAACACTTTTCAGTCGGAGATGAACATTGCGGATTGCTGGGGTAAATTTGTTAGAGAGTGGAGAATAGGTTTTGAATTGGAATTTTTTCTTCATAATGATTGTGGTTAACACGGTTAAGGTGTTAAGTAACTAAAATATAGTGATTTTCTAACATGATAGGCTATTATCTATAAGTACTTAGATTCGAATATGAGTTATTTTTAGTAGTATATGCATTATGGATATAGTAATACTAACATTTCTACCTAATGTTGTAAAGGAAATTCCTTAAGGCATATTGTAGGGAAGAATATTGAAATGTGAATGGGTTTTTATGGAGTTTTTTGAAAGCAATGATATATTTGAGTTTTAATTTGAGGAAGCCATGCAGAAAAGGGTATTTGGGGGTTAAAGTGGCTTCGAACTAGAATGCAAGTAGTCATAAATATCCATTGAACTTGTTTAGACACCTTAGTGTCTGGATTAAAATTGCGTAGTTGAACGTGAAGGTAAACGGATGAATTCACTTGAAACAAGGTAAACGGATGAATTCACTTGAAACACGAACAACAACCGGTATCCATATCGATTTGGATAGAGTTATTTAAGAAATCATTATTCAAACGGGAAATTTAATTAATATGAAGACATATTCAAAACATGTATTATATTCATTAAAATAAATTGATTTTGTTAACAAAATATGTTAAAACCCATTGATAATGAATCGGTTGTGAACACATAAACTTGAAACATCCCTTTTCAAGTTTCAAATGGAAAATACAAATAGTAAAGAACATTGTGCTTATCATTCCATATTTGAAGTTGTATCAAAACTTGTTGGAGGCATCGAAGACCTAAAAAAGCATGATGAACCTGTAAAATGTGTATTTTGTTAAAATTTGTAATATGTAAATCATTTAATTTATCAATATATAAAATTTATATTTATATTTTTATTAAATTTATAATAATAAACCTAAAACTTATAAATATATAATTTATATTTAATTTTATTAAATTTTATATAATAAAACTATACGTTATAAATCAATAAATTTATATTTTCATTTTGTTAAAATCAAAATTTTGAATTTTGAACTATCTACCATCAAAATGCATTTTTTTTTTAATGCAAATTCATACATACCTAAAAATCATTTTTAAATAACGAATATCAAGTTTTGGCAATGTAATATAATATTTCCAACTTCGGATATTTCCTGCAATGGCAAATTATCAAATCCTTAATCTCCTTAGGATTATATGGAATTTATTGAATTCATGTTATGAATATGGCCCCCAAATCTGAGTATGATATAATACGGTAGCTTATTTGGTTTTAAGCTACAAGAACCAATTCCTTCCCATAAAAACTGACTATGATATGACTCGCTCATCAGCTTGAGCATGGAATTGTTTTAAGCGAAATAGAAAATCCTGCTGCCTTTCGTTGGCGAGAAGTGTACAAGAGTCACTCACGTCTCATTCACCGGGATCGAATGCGATAAGTAATTATTACTGTTTTATTTTTACAAACAAATTTAAAATATAATTATTTATATAACTTAAATCACTAGTAAAATAAATTTAAAATAATTATTATATTAAATTAAATGTTAGTAAATATAATAAAATGA
This sequence comes from Pinus taeda, assembly GCA_000404065.3. Taxonomy (NCBI): domain Eukaryota; kingdom Viridiplantae; phylum Streptophyta; class Pinopsida; order Pinales; family Pinaceae; genus Pinus; species Pinus taeda. The sequence goes on from APFE031427533.1 coordinate 9,794, forward strand.
GATTAAATTATAATACATATTTAAAAATAGTAAAATCTGGTTTAATTTTAAAATCTTCATAAAAATAAATAATATATATATATATATATATTATATATTATATAATTAATATATATATATATATATTTTAAAATTATTATTAATTTATAGAAATAATTAATATAAATTAATCATTTATTATTAAAAATTATATAATAAATTTCAATAAAAATTTGCCCATCATTACATAATAAAAATTATTAGTAAAAAATTACCCATCATTATGTAATAAAAGTATTTTAATAAAAATTTACCCATTTTATAATGGATATTTTTATTTTATAAATAGGTTTAAACAATTTGGAAACTAAAAATAGAAACTGCATCTCAGTGGAGAGATAGAGGGCTGGTTCAAACTTCAAATTTTAAGTACTTGTGCCATTTTGACTTCTTTTGAAGTTGAAAATTCTTCACAGAAAGACGAATTTCGAGATTTTTTCAATTATAAGACTCGAGCTCAGACAATCAGATTGCTGCCACTCCTCCTTCCATATTTCCCTGCAGATTTGATTGAATGAGGCCTTCAAGCATCAATGTACCATTACAAGGCACCATGGCCCGCTGGCAGAGAAAGTAAGTTGTGAGCTGAACATCCCATGGCTGAACACCTTGGCAACACCTATCTCCTATGTAGCATGTGCATTAAACTGCAACCCTTGAAAGCACGTTGGCTCCTGAGGAGTAGGGTTATTGACTAATGATTGATCCACATATATGGTGGACCAATTTTTGTTGAAATTTATGGTTAAATGGATTGAAATTGTAGAGCCTCATTGGCACTTATGGAATCAGTAACAAATATCTACTTCATCCTGATTATGCACTGTGGATTTCATATACAATTTCATGGAACAAACAAACAATTTGACTAAAACTATAGATTGTGATGGTATAGCTGGATTCAACAACAAACATATACTGCACCCACCCTGATTTCTGCAAGATCATGAAAATAAACAAATAATTTGTACATAACAGATAGGTAGAGCCAATGTCACCGTACCTACCTAATGTGTAAAAGAAGATTGATAAGCAGGAGGAGGGGTAGGCAGTCCATTGCCAAAGTGATGGTTGAGGGGTAGGCAATCCATTGCCAAAGTGATGGTTGTTGTAATCAGTAGAGGAATTGTAAGAACCATGCTCTAATATGTCTGATTTTGAGTCTAAGTCAGTAAAGAAGAATGCTGAAATGTAACTATGTGCTACTTCAGCAACCATGATGTCATGGTGACTTGGGAGCTCCACAGGTAATTTGTGAATTTCCAACCATTACATTAACCCACTTGCAACTTCTCTCAGTAATTCTTTCCTCGCATCTCTATTATCTCTATTAGATACTTAATAGACATTTTAACATGGGATAATGTCTAAAACATAGGGAGAACATCAAGGTCTACAATGGAATTTATTGTGAGTATTAAAATGTTTAGATATTTGTCTTCAGATATCCTAATATTATCCCACTGGAGCAGAGTGAGGTACAAATGTTGGAGAATTCCTAAAACAAAAAATACTTGTGCCATTTTGACTTCTTTTAAAGTTGAAAATTCTTCAGAGAAATAATCACAACAACAATGACCAAAGAACTAAAAATAAACATGACTATCAAAAGCAATAAATTAGATGTGACAAGATTATACACACAATAATCCCAAAATAGGGACATCCAATTATGCCACTACAGTTAGATCAATATCACATAGAAAACAGCCACAAACCAAAGATGGCCCATGTGGCATGGCACTAAAACAAAGCCTTTATAAACCAATTGTATAAAATGGTTTTTGGAAATGCTTGAGACCACTCAAAGCAATGATGGGACTGCACAAAGGAAGTTTGTGCAACGAGGCTATCACATCAACCCAGGAACTTGCGTGAAAAGCAATTATATTTCTCCTCCCTTACATTGACTATTGAGAAAGTTCCAAGAAAGTTATTATTAGTATTCAAAGGAATAAGAAACTTTACAATGTTTTTTCTGAGATTCAAAGAAAACTAAACAGTTGTTCTGCAAGATCATGAAAATAAAGAAATAATTTTGCTGTAATTGTATTTGTATATTTTGATAGCATAGAAGGATTCAAAGAAAACTAAACAGCAAGATCATGAAAATAAACAAATAATTTGGCTGTAATTGTATTTGTATATTTTGATAGCATAGAAGGATTCAGTGACAAACAACTTACTGCAGTTAAATTATGGCAGTTGTTATTTCAATAAAAATTTACCCATCATTACATAATAAAATTATTTTAATAAAAAATTACCCATCATTATGTAATAAAAGTATTTTAATAGCAGTCAAGTGCATGATATAGCGGCCGGGGCAGTTGGTTTGCACACCACCCGACCGTGTTCGAATCCTGCAGATGCTGCAGCATATGTTCCATTCCAGTGATGATGGTGATGGCAATAGATGTGACGACTGTCAGTCTGTACTGACACACATGTAAAAAAAAATACTGACACGCATGTAAAAATAAAAGTATTTTAATAAAAATTTACCCATTTTATAATGGATATTTTTATTTTATAAATAGGTTTAAAGAATCTGGAAACTAAAAATAGAAATTGCATCTCAGTGGAGAGATAGAGGGCTAGTTCAAACTTCAAATCCTAATTTAAAATGGTCAAATCTCTGAATAAGGTCAAATTTTATGGAGTTGTTTACGGAGGTAGAGGAATTGTTGGGACAGTTAAAAATAGCTTGAATCCTTCTAAAAAAATAAAAAAATTTAATAGAGATAGTGTTTGAATCATATTTTTGACAGTGAGGAATTGTTGGGACAGTCTAAATAGCTTGAATCCTTCTAAAAAAATAAAAAATTTTAATAGAGATAGTGTTTGAATCATATTTTTGACAGTGAAAATTGATTCAACGACATCAAAAACTTGTAAGCACATAAAATTATGAAATTGTACATATTTACTTTGATTTACAAAAATAACTTTTGATTTTTTTAAAATATAACTGGAATTTCCATGGGAATAGTTACATATCTATTTCACCCTGATTATACACTGTGGGTTTCATATACAATTTCATGGAACAAACAAACAATTTTATTAAAAGTGTAGATTGTGATGGTATAGCTAGATTCAACAACAAACATATACTGCACCCTGATTCTACAAGATCATGAAATTAAAAAAATAATTTGGCTGTAATTGTATTTGTAGATTTTGATAGCATAGAAGGATTCATTAACAAACAACTACTGCAGCTAATCTATGCCACTTGTGACATACAATTTTCTCAATCAAAGAAACAAGAATGTTTTTAGAAATGAGGGCCAAGGTCGCTATTAAATGCACATTCTACATAACAGATAGGTAGAGCCAATTCTAAATTGAAGAGTTTAGAACCTTCTTTATAGTTTCTCTCACAACAAAGAAATAAGCACCGTACCTACGTAATGTATAAAAGAAGACTGATAAGCTGGACGAGGGGCAGGTAGTTCACTGACAAAGTGTTGGTTGCTATAATTAGTAGAGGAATTGCAAGAGCCGGAACCCATTTAGAACATTAAACATTGAGGTACAAATGTTGGAGAATTCCTAAAACAAAAATACTTGTGCCATTTTGACTTCTTTTGAAGTTGAAAATTCTTCACAGAAAGACGAATTTCGAGATTTTTTCAATTTTAGGACTCGACCTCAGAGAATCAGATCGCTGCCACTCCTCCTTCATATTTCCTTGCAGATTTGATTGAATGAGGCCTTCAAGCATCAATGTACCATTACAAGGCGCCATGGCCCGCTGGCAGAGAAAGTAAGTTGTGAGCTGAACATCCCATGGTTGAACATCGTGGCAACACCTATTTCCTATGTAGCATGTGCATTAAACTTCAACCATTGAAAGCACGTTGGCTCTTGAGGAGTAGGATTGCTGACTAATGATTGATCCACATACATGGTGGACCAACTTTTGTTGAAATTTATGCTTAAATGGATTGAAATTGTAGAGCCTGATTGGCACTCATGGACTTAGTAACAAATATCTACTTCACCCTGATTATGCAATGTGGGTTTCATATACAATTTCATGGAACAAACAAAGAATTTGATTAAAATTGTAGATTGTGATGGTATAGCTGGATTCAACAACAAACATATACTGCACCCTGAATTCTGCAAGATCATGAAAATAAACAAATAATTTGTGCATAACAGATAGGTAGAGCTAATGTCACCGTACCTACCTAATGTGTAAAAGAAGACTGATACGTAGGAGAAGGGGTAGGCAGTCCACTGCCAAAGTGATGGTTGCTGTAATTAGTAGAGGAATTGTAAGAACCGTGCTCTAATATGTCTGATTTTGAGTCTAAGTCAGTAAAGAAAAATGCTCAAATGTAAGTACGTGCTCCTTTGGCAACCATGATGTCATGGTGACTTGGGAGCTCCACAGGCAATTTGTGAATTTCCAACCATTACATTAACCCACTTGCAACTTCTCTTAGTAATTCTTTCCTCGCATCTTTATTAGATACTTAATAGACACTTTAACATGGGATAGTGTCTAAAACACAGGGAGAACAGCAAGGTCTACAATGGAATTTATTGTGAGTATTAAAATGTTTAGATATTTGTTTTTAGATATTCTAATATTATCCCACTATAGCAGAGTGAGGTACAAATGTTGGAGAATTACTAAAACAAAAAATACTTGTGCCATTTTGACTTCTTTTGAAGTTGAAAATTCTTCAGAAAAATAATCCCAACAACAATGACCACGGAACTACAAATAACCATGACTATCAAAAGCAATAAATTAGATGTGATAAGATTATACACACAATAATCCCAAAACATGGACATCCAGTTATGCCACTGCAATAAGATCACCTAAAATATCACATAGAAAACAGTCACAAACCAAATATGGCCCATGTGGCATGGCACTGAAACAAAGCCTTTATAAACCAATTGTATAAAATGGTTTTTGGAAATGCTTGAGACCACTCAAAGCAATGATGGGACTGCACAAAGGAAGTTTGTGCAAGCAGGCTACCACATCAACCCAGGAACTTGCGTGAAAAGCAATTACATTTCTCCTCCCTTATAGTGACTATTGAGAAATTTCCAAGAAAGTTACTATCAGTATTCAAAGGAATAAGAAATTTTTCTCTGTTTTTTTCTGGGATTCAAAGAAAACTGAAGAGTTGTTCTGCAAGATCATGAAAATAAACAAATAATTTGGTTGTAATGTATTTGTAGATTTTGATAGCATAAAAGGGTTCAGTAACAAACAACTTACTGCAGCTGAATTATGCCAGTTGTGACATACAATTTTCTGAATCAAAGAAACAATAAATTTTTTAGAAAGGAGGGCCAAGGTCACTATTAAATGCACATTCTACATAACAAATAGGTAGAGCCAGTTCTAAACTGAAGAGTTTAGAACCTTCTTTATAGTTTCTCTCACAACAAAGAATAAAGCACCGTACCTACCTAATGTATAAAAGAATACTGATAAGCTAGACGAGGGGCAGGCAATCCACTGACAAAGTGCTGGTTGTTGTAATTAGTAGAGGAATTGTAAGACCCAGAACCCATTTAAAACATTAAACATTGAGGTAGAAATGTTGGATAATTCCTAAAACAAAAATTACTTGTGCCATTTTGACTTCTTTTGAAGTTGAAAGTTCTTTAGAGAAAGACGAACCCATGGCTGAACACCGTAGCAACACCTATTCTATGTAGCATGTGCATTAAACTGCAACCCTTGAAAGCATGTTGGCTCCTGAGGAGTAGGGTTACTGACTAATGATTGATCCACATACATGGTGGACCAATTTTTGTTGAAATTTATGGTTAAATGGATTGAAATTGTAGAGCCTGATTGGCAATGATGGACTTAGTAAAAAATATCTACTTCACCATTACATTAACCCACTTGCAATTTCTCTCAATAATTCCTTCCTCGCTTCTCTATTAGATACTTAATAGAAATTTTAACGTGGGATAATGTCTGAAACACAGGGAGAACATCAACGTCTACAATGGAATTTATTGTGAGTGTTAAAATGTTTAGATATTTGTTTTTAGATATTCTAATATTATCCCACTGCAGCAGAGTGAGGTACAAATGTTGGAGAATTCCTAAAACAAAAAATACTTGTGCCATTTTGACTTCTTTTGAAGTTGAAAATTCTTTAGAGAAATAATCCCAACAGCAATGACCACGGAACTACAAATAACCATGACTGTCAAAAACAATAAATTAGATGTGACAAGATTATACACACAATAATCCCAAAATAGGGACATCCAGTTATGCCACTACAGTTAGATCACCTGAAATATCACATAGCAAAAAGCCACAAACCAAATATGGCCCATGTGGCATGGCACTGAAACAAAGCCTTTATAAACCAATTGTATAAAATGGTTTTTGGAAATGCTTGAGACCACTCAAAGCAATGATGGGGCTGCACAACGGAAGTTTGTGCAACGAGGCTATTACATCAACCCAGGAACTTGCGTGAAAAGCAATTATATTTCTCCTCCCTTACAGTGACTATTGAGAAATTTCCAAGAAAGGTACTATCAGTATTCAAAGGAATAAGAAACTTTACTCTGTTTTTTCTGGGATTCAAAGGAAACTAAAGAGTTTTTTTGCAAGATCATGAAAATAAACAAACAATTTGGTTGTATTTGTATTTGTAGATTTTGATAGCATAGAAGGATTTAGTAACAAACAAATTACTGCAGCTAAATTATGCCAGCTGTGACATACAATTTTCTCAATCAAAGAAACAAGAATATTTTTAGAAATGAGGCCAAAGGTCGCTATTAAATGCACATTCTGCATAACAGATAGGTAGATCCAGTTCTAAACTGAAGAGTTTAGAACCTTCTTTATAGTTTCTCTCTCAACAAAGAATACCTAATGTATAAAAGAAGACTGATAAGCTAGACAAGGGGCAGGCAATCCACTGACAAAGTGTTGGTTGCTGTAATTATTTGAGGAATTGTAAGAACCAGAACCCATTTAGAACATTAAACATTGAGGTACAAATGTTGGAGAATTCCTAAAACAAAAAATACTTGTGCCATTTTGACTTCTTTTGAAGTTGAAAATTCTTCAGAGAAAGACGAACCCATAGTTGAACACTGTGTCAACACCTATCTCCTATGTAGCATGTGCATTAAACTGCAACCCTTGAAAGCACGTTGGCTCCTAAGGAGTAGGGTTATTGACTAATGATTGATCCACATACATGGTGGACTAATTTTTGTTGAAATTTATGGTTAAATGGATTGAAATTGTAGAGCCTGATTGGCACCGATGGACTCAGTAAAAAATATCTACTTCACCATTACATTAACCCACTTGCAACTTCTCTGAATAATTCTTTCCTCGCATCTCTATTAGATACTTAATAGACATTTTAACATGGGATAATGTCTAAAACACAGTGAGAACATCAAGGTCTACAATGGAATTTATTGTGAGTATTAAAATGTTTAGATATTTGTTTTCAGATATTCTAATATTATTCCACTGCAGCAAAGTGAGGTACAAATGTTGAGAATTTGTAAAACAAAAAATACTGGTGCCATTTTGACTTCTTTTGATGTTGAAAATTCTTCAGAGAAATAATCCCAACAGCAATGACCACGGAACTACAAATAACCATGACTGTCAAAAACAATAAATTAGATGTGACAAGATTATACACACAATAATCCCAAAATAGGGACATCCAGTTATGCCACTACAGTTAGATCACCTGAAATATCACATAGCAAAAAGCCACAAACCAAATATGGCCCATGTGGCATGGCACTGAAACAAAGCCTTTATAAACCAATTGTATAAAATGGTTTTTGGAAATGCTTGAGACCACTCAAAGCAATGATGGGACTGCACAAAAGGAAGTTTGTGCAAGGAGGCTATCACATCAACCCAGGAACTTGCGTGAAAAGCAATTATATTTCTCCTCCCTTACAGTGACTATTGAGAAAGTTCCAAGAAAGTTACTATCAGGATTCAAAGGAATAAGAAACTTTACTCCATTTTTTCTAGGATTCAAAGAAAACTGAAGAGTTGTTTTGCAAGATCATAAAAATAAATAAATAATTTGGCTGTAATTGTATTTGTAGATTTTGATAACATAGAAGGATTCAATAAAAAACAACTTACTTAATCCAAGTGGATGTTGATGGCCACCCACCTATCCCATTTGGACCCCCACAACACTCTCTTTCAGCCTTTTCAGTTTCCTAAATTGTAGCACAGTTTACTATTTTTAGCAGTTTTTTGGGTCCTGAACTTCCGGAGCCGTTTTGAGGCCCTAAACGATGCTTTTTTGGAAATCAAAGTGGTAGTGCTCGGATAGATCTTTCTAACGAGCTATTGTATGTGTCAAACGGAGATCGTATGCCATAGTTACGACTCCGGGAGGTTGATGTACCAATTTACCCAAACGGGGCCCACAGTTTGGCATTTCATCTTCTAGGGTTATGTTTTGGAATGTTAAGGGTTTTCCATTGCTTCTCAACAATAAATAGGCCTTCGAGCCTCATTGTAACACAGTTCAGAGGCATGTAGCCAGCACATCTCTTCTTAGAGATAAGCTACCATCGCCCTAGCTGGTTTATTTCCATTTCTGGTTATAAGCATATTTCAATATTTTCCATTAATGAAATGAAGTATTATTTCCATTGCATCTCTTTATTTATGGTTATCGCATCTCTGTATTTATGGTTATCTCTGTAATCCATTGTGTTCCTGTTGAAGTCCGGATCAGTTTCCTCCCCCCTTAGGAAGCAATGGTCCCCATTGCATTGAGTTCCTCCATCTACTGAACTTGTTCCTGGGTGAGCTGTTCTGCAATCTCTAGTGTGTCCAGTAATGGTGGGAAGCATGGTCGACGAAGGTCCACACAGAACACTCGGTGCAAGCAAAGGAATGGAGGAATGTTGTGCTTCAAAGCATTGTTGCCCGTAGCCTTGGTACTGATGTAAGGACCATGTCAGGGTGGTTTGAGTTTCTGATGGGTTCTTGTAAGGTGTTCTCTCTGTAGATGCAACCAGAATTTATTGCCCACCTGAAGCTTGTGTGGTACCCTTGTGGGTGAGGAGAAGTTGTTCCTGTGTTCTGTCATGACCGTATTCCTTTGTTGTTGCTGCAACGTAGAGGAACCCTTCACGGGGGTCATGGATGTAGCAACTATGTTCCCCTTACTTTGGGAGCGAACTAGATAGAAAATAAATTTCCTAGTCTGTGAGATGAGCTTGCTGCGTTTCTTAGCAGTGATTAAAGAGGTGGCGGTAAGTGGGACTACTTCTAGTATCCTATATAATGAATTATCCAAAGAAATAATGACAACACAAGGCCTTGACTCATACAAAGCATGTCGCCTCCATAAGTATGGTTGGCCTAATAGAACATCACAAACATCCAGAGGTCTAACATCACACAATACCTCGTCTGTGAAGGGCTTGAGGCTATAGGGAAGGCGACATTGTTGGCAAACTTTGAGATCTCGTCCTTCATGAAGCCACCTGATACTCTACGGCTGCGGGTGTGGTGTAGTCGGTAGGCCCAAACGCTTCATGACCTTTTCTGAAATGAGGTTCTTTTAGCTACCACTGTCAACAACAAATTGCAGTGGCAAACCCTTCACCCACATCTCTGAGTGGAAAATATGTTCCCCCTCCTCTGGCTCTTCGGGCTCATTCTTTTGGATCTTGGCAGTGGCAACAGTGGCGCTGGGACCTGCATCAGTGATCTGCTTCCCTTTGCCATTCCCCTTGTCAGGTTCTGGCTCAGGGTCGAAACATGCATCTAATTCGAAAGCCTTCAACTCGGCCACCAGCAACTGCTTGGTCCGGCACTCACTTGTGTTATGAGTGGGACTCTTGTGGAACTCACACCACTTTCTTGTGTCCTTCTTCGAATTTGTGGTGTTGCTCTTTTCTTGCAGCTTTGAGGGGTTGTCTTGGGTCACCCCGCCTTGGCTTTGTCCTTTGGGCTTCGGATTTGCAGATCCAAAGTCTCGCTTCTTTTGTTTGAACTTTTGCTTGAATTTGATAGTGTATCGGTATGTTGTGCCGAGTGAGGAGATGTTCAAGAATCCATCTCTTCCTGGATATATTTGCGTAGGCAGCCACGGTATTTGAGTACCAAATGTAGTTCAGAATCTTTGATACCCAATTGTGTACGAAGGGTATGAAAGATGTTTGTGAACTCTGGCACATCTTGGTCTCGTCCCTGTTGCAGTGTGGTCCATTTGATGTATTTGTCCTCATAGATTTTGACAAAGTAGTACTGATCCTTGATAGCATCCCGAAATGAATCCCAAGTTGGTGCGGCTAAAAATAGTGAGCCTATGCTTTCATCCTTCTGCTCGTAGTAGGTTTCCCACCAGTTGTTGACATGGGGGGCTACTTTGAGAAGAGCGAAAACAATTTTTTCCTGACTCGAAAATTCATGAACAGAAAAATAACTTTCTAGCAGATTTAACCACTTATCTATGGCATCTGTGTCTATTTGACCCTTGAAGATGGGGATTTCAAAATTAACTTGTACCTTGAAGGGTGTGGCATTTCTAGAGTAGCTGCTAGAAGCCGATGCATCACTTCTGGGTAGCTGCTGAAGGATCTGCGCAAAGCTTTCCATCATCGTATTCCTTTGTCGCTCAAGGGCTTCTTCGAGCAAGATTTTGATTGGATCTCCTGCCCCCTTGTCTTTCTTCTCATCCACCATGGGAGGTCATCGGGATTTGCGAGGTTGGTCTTGCAAAGGTTTGACCAGTTCAAGCCCTAACTCCTTATATCCTGACCTCGTTGGGGACATGCAAAGAAAAACAGAGAAAAAGCAAACCGCTCTGATACCACTGATCCATACTTAAACAGGAACGCAATAGATTACAGAGATAACCATATATAAAGAGATGCAGTGAAAATAATACTTCATTTCATTAATGGAAAATACTGAAATATGCTTATAACCAGAAATGGAAATAAACCAGCTAGGCGATGGTAGCTTATCTCTGAGAAGAGATGTGGTGACTACTTGCCTCTGAACTGTGTTACAATGAGGCTCGAAGGCCTATTTATTGTTGGGAAACAATGGAAAACCCTTAACATTCCAAAACCTAACCCTACAAGATGAAACGCCAAACTGTGGGCCCCGTTTGGGTAAATTGGTACATCAAATTCCCGGGGTCGTAACATTGGCATACGATCTCCATTTGACGCGTGCAATAGCTAGTTAGAAAGATCTATCCAAGCACTACCACTTCTGAGAGGCAACATGGGTCCAAGGACCCATGTTGCCCCAGATTTCCAAAAAAACGTCATTTAGGGCCTCAAAATGGCTCCGGAATTTCAGGACCCAAAAAACTGCTAAAAATAGTAAACTATGCTACAATTTAGGAAACTGAAAAGACTGAAAGAGATAGTTGTGCGGGTCCAAATGGGATAGGTGGGTGGCCACTAACATCCACCTGGATCATTACTACCGTTGAATTATGCCAGCTGTGACATACAATTTTCTCAATCAAAGAAACAAGAATATTTTTAGAAATGAGGGCCAAGGTTGCTATTAAATGCACATTCTACATAACAAATAGGTAGAGCCAGTTCTAAATTGAAGAGTTTAGAACCTTCTTTATAGTTTCTCTCACAACAAAGAAATAAGCACCGTACCTACCTAATGTATAAAAGAAGACTGATAAGCTGGACGAGGGGCAGGCAGTCCACTGACAAAGTGTTGGTTGTTGTAATTAGTAGAGGAATTGTAAGAACTAGAACACATTTAGAACATTAAACATTGAGGTACAAATGTTGGAGAATTCCTAAAACAAAAAAATACTTGTGCCATTTTTACCTCTTTTGAAGTTGAAAATTCTTCAGAGAAAGACGAAGCCATGGCTGAACACCATGGCAACACCTATCTCCTATGTAGCATGTGCATTAAACTGCAACCCTTGAAAGCACTTTGGCTCCTAAGGAGTAGGGTTACTCACTAATGATTGATCCACATACATGGTGGGCCAATTTTTGTTGAAATTTATGGTTAAATGGATTGAAATTGTAGAGCCTGATTAGCACTGATGGACTCAGTAACAAATATCTACTCCACCATTACATTAACCCACTTGCAACTTCTCTCAATAATTCTTTCCTCACATCTCTATTAGATAATTAATAGACATTTTAACATGGGATAATGTCTAAAACACAGGGAGAACATCAAGGTCTACAATGGAAATTATTGTGAGTATTAAAATGTTTAGATATTTGTTTTTATATATTCTAATATTATCCCACTGCAGCAGAGTGAGGTACAAATGTTGGAGAATTCCTAAAACAAAATATAATTGTGCCATTTTGACTTCTTTTGAAGTTGAAAATTCTTCGGAAAAATAATCCCAACAGCAATGACCACAGAAATACAAATAACCATGACTGTCAAAAGCAATAAATTAGATGTGACACAATTATACACACAATAATCCCAAAATAGGGACATCCAGTTATGCCACTGTAGTAAGATCACTTGGAATATCACATAGAAAACAACCACAAACCAAATATGGCCCATGTGGCATGGCACTGAAACAAAGCCTTTATAAACCAATTGTATTAAATGGTTTTTTGAAATGCTTGAGACCACTCAAATCAATGATGGGACTACACAAAGGAAGTTTGTGCAATGAGGCTATCACATCAACCCAGGAACTTGCGTGAAAAGCAATTATATTTCTCCTCCCTTACAGTGACTATTGAGAAATTTCCAAGAAAGTTACTACCAGTATTCAAAGGAATAAGAAACTTTACTTTGTTTTTTCTGGGATTCAAAGAAAACTAAAGAGTTGTTCTGCAAGATCATGAAAATAAACAAATAATTTGGCTGTAATTGTATTTGTAGATTTTGATAGCATAGAAGGATTCAGTAACAAACAACTTATTGGAGTTGAATTATGCCAGTTGTGACATACAATTTTCTCAATCAAAGAAACAAGAATATTTTTAGAAATGAGGGCCAAGGTCACTATTAAATACACATTCTACATAACAGATAGGTAGATCTAGTTCTAAATTGAAGAGTTTAGAACCTTCTTTATAATTTCTCTCACAAAAAAGAAATAAGCACCGTACCTACCTAATGTATAAAAGAAGACTGATAAGTTGGACGAGGGGTAGGCAGTCCACTAACAAAGTGCTGGTTGCTGTAATTAGTAGAGGAATTGTAAGAACTAGAACCCATTTAGAACATTAAACATTGAGGTACAATTGTTGGATAATTCCTAAAACAAAAAATACTTGTGCCATTTTGACTTCTTTTGAAGTTGAAAATTCTTCAGAGAAATACGAACCCATGGCTAAACACCGTGGCAACACCTATCTCCTATGTAGCATGTGCATTAAACTGCAACCCTTGAAAGCACGTTGGCTCCTGAGGAGTAGGGTTACTGACTAATGATTGATCCACATACATGGTGGACCAATTTTTGTTGAAATTTATGGTTAAATGGATTGAAATTGTAGAGCCTGATTGGCACTGATGGACTCAGTAACAAATATCTACTTCACCCTGATAGATTTTGATAACATAGAAGGATTCAATAACAAACAACTTACTGCAGTTGAATTATGATAGTTGTGACATACAATTTTCTCAATCAAAGAAACAAGAATATTTTTAGAGATGAGGGCCATGGTCACTATTAAATGCACATTCTACATTTAGAACATTAAACATTATATAGTGAAAAGAAAATATTCGTCGTCCCTTACAAGTTTTATGGGGCTTGATAAGATCAGAACTTGGAGGAGGTTGAGTGCCTCAGGATCTTTCAATAGAGTGCACAAGGGCAAGATTGAAGGGTTTAGATGAGTGAGAACAGAATCTGATTTGAAAAGGCCCACTTGCGGTCCAAAACGGGTCAAGCCCTAAAAGAGACCCAAACTTCAGATCTGACTATGGTGGAGGGATGAAAGGCCTATCTGATTTGAACATTGTTTCAAATGCAAGCCAACTTGCAAATCGACAAACAAAAGCAACTGTGCATTATCCAATACAAATCTGATTTGAACATTGTTTCAAATGCAAGCCAACTTGCAGTCCAAAATCGACAAACAAAAACAACAACTCTGCATTAATTTTGAAAAGAAACACACCTGTTTATGTTTCTTTGTCGTTTCTAACTTGTATCAACAACTAACTTGTAGGGCTTTGTCCTTACGCACAGTAGAATCAATCCTCCATAGACCTGTAGACTTGCAACTCAAGAACAACAAACATATAGAAAAATATCAGATAACAGTAACCCGAATATATACAAAACTTCATAACTACCACCGATCTGCACAAAAATGGCCTACGTGGCCCTCATGCAGCGAAGAAATCATCCTCTGTGGCCCTCGTCCAAACCCTTCTCCCTTCTCTGCAACAACCTCGCCCTCCTCTACAACAACCCCGAATATCCACGCGTAGGACGGGTTCATTGAGGTGGTTAGGGTAAAGTTCGGTGGGTAATAGAAAACCAATTTAATAACTGATATATTAGCTAATAGGTTAAAGTTTTTAAAGGGTTTTTTAATGTTTTATAATATTTGTTATGAAGTTAGACGGTTGATTTCAGTTCAATCGTCTAACATTACATCTAACCGCTATGATTACGACACAAAAGCATTTGGGGGGGTTCATTTCAAAGGGAAACGCCTTACGACATAATTACTCGTAATCATTGATTTTGTTTTACGGATATAATATAATTTTAAAATTTAAAATTATAGGGTAGCAATTTCTATGTTCAAGCTTCTGTGATCCATAATGAATTAAACAAAGTCTTTCTATAGAAATCACATGAGAGAATTTTTTCACTGACCCATAATGAATTAAACAAAGTCTTTCTATAGAAATCACATGAGAGAATTTTTTCACTGACGCTTTTCGAACCAACAAGTGTTGTTCATCATGTGATTTCTACGAAAGACATCGTTTAATCTAAAATTATATTTATATTTATGTTGATAGCTTTGTTTATTTTGGAATACGATTTTTAAAATTTAATTTAATTTAAAAAAATAATTTGGTGAATGGTTTAATATCTAGATAATATTCTAAAATATTATTAATACTATGCACAAATTAAAAATTGAGATTTATATCTAAAATAAATATGTTGTTTTTTTCTATTTTAAATAAATTAATAGAAAAGGCATATACACAAGTGTTATATAAAATGAGTAATGGTTTTCTTGGGCATATGGTATCACCCAATGGTATTTTAACAAATCCTATCTGTAGATATGGTAAAGTGGGATGAAGCTTAAATGATTAAAAATATTGTTACATGCTTTTTAAAATATATATACCTTTAATTTATATTTATTATTTTAATAATAATAATGTGAAGTAATTTTTATTTTTTATTTTTTTTATCTTAGCAACTTAAAATGTGTTATGAATAAGTTTTTTAAATGTTTATCATAAAATTAGTGTTTATCATTGTTTAACTAACTATTTAATTTATATGACTATACTAAATTATCTACTATCAAATATTATCTATAATATATTAATTTAATCACTATATCACTATACTAGTATTATTCATATATCAAATTTAGTAATTAAAAAATTATATAGCAAAACTAAAAACTAAAGTTAAAGTTAATTTTGTTAGTTGATACCCTTATATATATATATGAACTTTATATCAACTTTAAGTGGAAAAAGATTGGTTGACTTTTAAACCGAAGATCAAAATTTATGTTTTTAAAGAATATACTTTCCTGTAAACATATATCTACGGTGGAGATGTCCTGGTGAAGTCGACGGGAAATTCAACGAACAACAACCCGCATCTTGTGGTCTAACTGCCATCTTAAACATTTCAGCGACAAGGGTCGTCATTGCAGCTTATCACCCATTATCACTCCACGCATCACATATTTTAATTATGTTATTACTCCACGAGATTCTTCCGCAATCTGGTTCTCCTGTTGTGTGGTGAGATTTAACAAACAGATTACTACAGTTGTCCACAAAGCATTTGATGGGATGACTCTGGAGAATTGAGATGTGGACTCTACAGTTGTCCACAAAGCATTTGATGGGATGACTCTGGAGAATTGAGATGTGGACTCTGCACTCTGGAGAACTGAGATGTGGACTCTGACCTCTCGACTCTGGAAAATTGTTGTAGCCACAGAGCAGAGTGAGAAAAATCCTCTTGTCAGAGATGTGCGTGAAAGAGGCATTGTTTTGTGTGATTAATTTATGAACTTGTACGTGATTATTTTTGCCGTGACACTACTGTGAGGAAGAAAGAGTTGCGTTCGGCATTGGATGTTGCTTCAACATTTACGAGAAGCACTTCTAGAATTTCCCACGTCATCTTCGTCAGACATAGTATATAAGCATTATGCTCCTCTTGAAGAAGGAGAAAACGATGAATATATAGCACAATTGTTGATCCTTCGACAGTTTCTCGCCTTCCAGATTTAAAATACCCGAAAACAAATATTCTTGGTTGAAACAAACATTATTTTTCTTGAAATGGTGTTGCGTTGCTCCGTTTCTAGCTAGCAGCTCTCTTGAATAGGTTAGATAGAGGCTAATGGCATATTTTTTGCATTTCCTGCGCTTCAAGCCACATCAGTTTTTTCATTTGATTGGTGGCTCTGCCATTAGCTAGGTCTTACAATAATGTTTTACCAATCCTTTGTGCTTCCAAGGAAGAGGCCGTTAGCAAAGTATGTGACATTGCAATAAAGCAATTAGCATTTCCAATGGCTACTACTTTGAGAAAAAATTCGAATCTCAGTGAGGTGATGACAGTCAGTTTCAAACTGTTAAATTTTTTTATATGGAGAGGTAGATGTTGTGCTATCTTTTAATGGTGGTGTAGAAGGATAATCCAACACTCCCTATGTGTTTCCTCGCATGTGCTTAAATCTAGTGATGTGTCCATTTACTAACACATGTGGGTTTTGGTGTAACGGCAATCGTGACTCTAATGCAATCGTGACTCTAACAAGTGGTATTAGAGCCAAAGGTCTAGAGTTTGAAACACACCTTGCTCACTTTGGGGGGCAGATTGTTGTGTCCCCCATGGTGAAGATGGTGAAGATGATGGTGATGGTGAAGTAGAGGATGGTGATGGTGAAGATGGTCAAGTAGAAAATGG
>APFE031427533.1:35987-48113 GCA_000404065.3 Pinus taeda
CTAATAGCTACTCTCGAAACGCCACACCTTTTAAGGTAGAAGTTACCTTTGAAATCCCCATATTCAAGGGTAAGATAAATGAAAATGTCGTAGATAAATGGTTAAATCTGCTAGAAGGGTATTTTTATGTTCATGATTTTTTCAGTTGGGAAAATATTACTTTCGCTCTTCTCAAAGCATCTGCCCATGTCAAGGACTGGTGGGAAACCTACTACGAGCAGAAGGATGAAAGTAAAAACACATTGTTTTTAACCAATCCCACTTGGAGTTCATTCCAGGATGCCATCAAGGAGCAGTACTACCCTATCGGGCGCTATGAGGACAATTACATAAAGTGGACCATGTTGCAGCAAGGAAGGGACCAAGATGTGCCAAAGTTTACCAATGTTTTTCATACCCTGCGCACGAAGTTGGGCATCAAGGATTCTGAGAAGCATTTGGTACTCAAGTACCATGACTACCTACATAGATACATCTAGGACAAGATGGAGCTCCTGGACATATCCTCGCCCAATATGGCATACTGACACTGTTTAAATATGGCAACAAGAATATTCTAATTTAATTTTTCCTTAAATTAAATTGTGAATTAAAATCGAATTTAGTCTTAACAGCTACTTCGAAATGATTAATTGTTTTTTTTTTTTAAATTAATTAGTTGGACAAATTCAAGTTAGAAGTATTTCTAAAGTCATGCAAGAGTTATCCCTTAAATTAAGGAGATAAGATTGAGTTATATTGGATTTCTAATTAGTTAACTCAATTTAGTGAGATAAGTCCAGTTAAATTAGTTCCAAATTGTTTGAGGAACTTATAGTGAGTTAAGAATCAGTTGATGCATTAATGCACTCAACTAGTGCTACTCGAGTTAACTGAAGATTCCCTCATCAGAAACTCATGCATGTCTATTCTGAGAAAGACCAATTTGAGATTAATGTTCAAGGATATTGTTCTATTAGTTGCATGTGTTTTCTCACGGAGAAAACTCATGCATGCAGTCAATGATTCATCCTTAAGGATTGCGCAATTTTGAAGGCTAGTTTTTCCATTTGGTAATAGAATAATCATCCACTAGGAACGATGCAAGGAAATTGGAGCTTGGAGGGCAGAGAGGAAGGCTAAAGAGGAGCCAAGATTTCCTATGAGCATCTGTGAGGATTGTACTAAGAGCTGGCTAGCTGTGAGAGCCAAGGCTTTGTATAATTCCTATGTATTTCCACCATGTATGATAATACAATAGTGTGGAGATTTTATTTGAGACATTCCCCAAAGTATTTTCATGTGTATTGTGCCATTGATTCTTCTTCTTCTAGTCATATTGTTCAACTCGATCTTTAAGCTTCTGCAAATTGATAGTAGAAGTAGGTTATAGTATTGTGATTTGATTTATATTTCATTATCGAGTTAACCTATCACCGATTTTCTACATGGTATCGGAGCTATGAAAAGTATAATGAGAAGAGAATTTGAAGTTTCAAGTTTGGGGTTGCAGGGGAAAATCGAATTCATATCATACTTCAAGGTTGGCCAATGGCATTATATGGCTTGAGGCTCGAGTATGCCTTGGAAGGTCGCTTGAATTACATAGCATGGAAAGGTAGAATGGAGGTTGTATTAGAAGAAAATGGCTTAAAGGAATTCATTGATCAAGAAATCCCAAAGCCAGCTTCAACTAATGCACAAGAGTTGGCTGTGTGGAAGAAGTGTGTGGCGAAGGTGAGATGGATCATCCTTGAGGGAATTTGAGACCATATTGTCTCGAGTCTCCATGGGAAGGATACTCCATTTTCAATGTGGAAGACATTGAGGGACCTCTACCAAAACAGTAGTGACCAGACGAAATTCACACTCAAGGATAAGCTTCAAAGAATCAAGATGGAGATGAGCTTGGTAGTGTCAAAATAACTACTGTTGATGATGATATGGTGAGCTTGGCTCTCCTTGGCCTTCCAAAGAGTTTTAATAGCTACCAAGACTCTATGAATGGATGGGAGAAATTGTCGGATTGGGAATGACTGTGGTCAAATCTTGTGCAGGAGGAGCACACGAGATGGTTATTCATCCAAGAATGATGATGAAGAAAATCAAGCCTTAGAAAATAGGGCAAGGAAAGGGAAGGGGAAGGCTTCCCATTTCAAATCGAATTCTTCTCATGGAGGGAAGAAGGGTGACATGTCTAGAGTAAGATTCTTTAATTGTCACAAGATGGGACATTATGTGTCTAATTTCCCATCAAAGAAGTCCAAGAAGGGATCCTTCGAAGGATTGGAAGGTGAGGCATTAGCCTCTTAGTTCAAAATGGACTTTACCCTCATGGCATGCATGGTGTCATCAATGATGGGTTCTGTCTGGTATCTTGACAATGGAGCCTCATTCCACATGACTAGTGATAAAAATTTATTCAGTGCCTTGGAGGAGAAAGACCTCAAGATGTGCATAGAAATGGGTGACGATGGAAGGTATAATGTTCCAGGAGTGGGCATGGTTGCTTTTAAGAGGGAGCATGGAGCTCCCCTCACCTTGACAAATGTGATGTATGTGCTAGGACTTAAGAAGAACTTGGTATCGGTCATGATGTTGGAGGAAAAAGGCTATGATGTTGTCTTCAGGAAAGGAAATATGTTCCGAAGACACATAGCCAAGGTTCAGACCAAGAGGATAGGGATTCAAGTGAAGAATCTCTACAAACTAGAGGTAGATGATTGTGCAACATTGAGTACAAAAGAAGAATTCGTACAAATCCAAGACATTGGCGAGTTGTGGCACAGGCGGTTGGGCCATTTGTGTCATGGGGCTTTGAAGACAATGCAAAAAATATCTATAGGACTTCCCATAGGTAAACTTGAGCAAGTTGACACATGCAAAGGTTGAACATTTGGAAAGTACAACAAGTCTTCCTTTCATGATCGAGACAGTCGAGCAAAGGCTATCTTAGAGTGAGTTCATACTAGTTTGTGTGGACCATTCTTTCACAGAATCCACAATGAAACAAAGGTATTATGTGATTTTCATTGATGAATATTCTCGTAAATGTTGTATTTATTTCACGCAGAAGAAGGACCAGTAATTCACAAAGTTTTGTGAGTTCAAAGCTTTGGTTGAGAAATATTTAGGGAAGAAGATCAAGGCCTTGAGAAGCGACAACAGTGGAGAATATGTCTCTCAAGAGTTTAAGGTCTTCTATGCAGTGGAAGGAATCAAATGAAAGTTGACAGCACCTCATAACCCTCAACATAATGGGGTGGCCTAGAGGAAGAATAGAACTATTGTAGGGGCAACATGGGAAATGCTGCATGACCAAGGCCTACCACTTCACTTACGTGCTAAGGCATGCAACACAACGGTCTATTTGAAGAATAGAAACCCACATTGCATACTTGGGATGAAGATAACACAGGAAGCTTTCTTCGATAAGAGATCAGATGTGGGTCAATTCAGGATCTTTAGCTCATCGATATATTTCCATGTGACAAAGAATGCATAGAAGAAGCTTGAGCTGACAGTAGAATTGGGGATATTTGTGGGGTACAATGTTACACCTCACAACTATTGGTTGTACTTTCCTACCAGTTAGAGGATAATGGTTCGCACAGATTTTGATGAGCAGAAGGACATGCAATTTTACCATGAGAGGGAGCTCCAAATATAGGCTATGTAGGATCTATTGGTTCTTAAGGAGAAGGAGCCTTAGAGTGATGCAGAGTAGCTGCATGCAGAGGTTCCAGAAGTGGAGACATCCACTCAAGTAGAGTCTTCCAGAGATGGATGGAAGCACACAAGAGAAGCTAACAGATCGTTGGAGGATGTGAGAGAGAATGTGGGAGCACCATATTCTCAGCGCAGACAGAGGAGGTCACCTAAGAGGTACATTGGATACATGGCCCTTATTGGGGAACGTGTTGAGACTGAGCCATCTTCCTGTGAGGACGCAGTGCAGTAGCTGATTTGGGTTGATGTTGTGGTGGGTGAGTATGACTCCATAGTTTGTAACAGTGTTTGGAACGTGGTTTCGAAACTGGAGAACAAGTTAGTTGTGAGTTCCTGTTGGATTTACATGGTAAAGCAAGCTACTGATGGTAGTGTGGAGACGCATAAGGAAATATTTCTTACCAGTGGGTTTTCACAGGTTGAGGGGATTGACTATGATGCAAATTTTTCTCCTGTCACAAGATACTCATCTATCAGATCTATGTTGGCACTATCAACATAGATGGGTTGGAAGATCCATCAGATGGATGTGAAGACTGCATTCTTCAATGGCAAGATTGAGGAAGAGGTGTACATAGGGCAGTTGGAAGGTTTTGAGACCTTCGATCGTGAGTCACATGTGTTCTCACTCAAGAGAGCATTGTACAGGCTGAAGCAAGCACCTCGTGCTTGGTACACCGGGATAGGCAACTAATTCACCAGGTTGGGCTTCACAAAGAGTGAAGCGGATGCGAACCTGTACCACATTGTGATGAAATGTAAGTTGTTGATCGTCATCCTTTATGTTGACAATCTCATATTAACTGGTGATTATCAGTTGATCGTGTCTTACAAGGAGGACCTTTCAAGAGAATTCGAGATGAAAGACTTGGGTCTCATGCATTACTTCCTTGGCATGGAAGTGTGGCAGAAGGACAGGGAGTTGTTTGTGTCTTAGGGAAAGTATGCCAATGAGATACTCAGGAGATTCCACATGGAGAAGTGCAAGCCCATGTAGACTCCTTTGGCAAGTAACTCGAGGAAGGAGGTTGCTACTTCAAGAGAAGTGGTAGAGGCTACTGTGTATAGGAAGCTTGTGGGTTCATTGATGTACTTAATGAACACACGACCAGATTTGTGTTATGCGGTGAACTAGCTGAGTCAAGCAATGGTTCAGCCTACCAAGATGTTTTGGAAGGTGGAAAAGCATGTACTGAGGTACCTCAGAGGCACATCTCAGTATGGATTATGGTACAAGCAGATAGAGGGGGTGAAGCTACAGGGCTTCACTAATGCAGAATGGGAAGGGAGTCCATCAGATTGGAAGAGCACATCAGGAGGGATTTTCAACCTTGGGTTAGCAGCAGTTTCTTGGCATAGTAGGAAACAGAGGTCAATTTCACTCAGCTCGGCAGAGGCATAATACATGGCTGCAAGTGAGGCAACATGTGAGGCCATCTGGATGTGGAAAGTCCTAGTTGGTTTGTTTGATTAGAGGATGGATCCAACTGTGATATATTGTGATAATTACAGTTGTATCAAACTCTCTAAGAATCCAGTGTTTCATGATAGGTCCAAGCACATTGACATCCGGTATCATCATCTTAGAGACTGTGTAGCGAGGAGGATCATGTTGCTGTAGTATATTTCGACAGAGGAGCAAGATGATGACATTTTGACAAAGGCATTGTCAAAGTGTAAATTTGAGTTCCATAGAGACAGGATCGGGGTGGTAGATAATCCCTTTCACGTTGAGATGGAGTTTTGAAATATGGCAACAAGAATATTCCAATTTAACTTGTCCTTGAATTAAATTGTGAATTAAAACCGAATTTAGTCTTAACAGCTACTTGGAAATAATTAATTAATTTATTTTAAATTAATTAGCTGGAGAAATTCAAGTTAGGAGTCTTTATGAAGTCATGCAAGAGTTATCCCTTAAATTAAGGAGATAAGATTGAGTTATATTAGAGTTGTAATTAGTTAACTCGGTTTACTGAGTTAAGTCTAGTTAAATTAGTTCCAAACTATTTGAGGAACTAATAGTGAGTCAACAGTCAGTTGATGCATAATGAACTCAACTAGTGCTACTCTAGTTAACTGAAGATTCCCTCATCAGAAACTCATGCATGTCTATTCTGAGAAAAACCTAGTTGAGATTAATGTTCAAGGACAGTGTATTATCAGTTGCATGTGTTTACTCATGGAGAATACCCATGCATGTAGTCAAGGATTCATCCTTGAGGATTGCACAATTTTGAAGGCTGGTTTTTCCACTTGGTAATAGGCTAATCATCCACAAGGAACAATGCAAGGAAATAGGAGCTTGGAAGGCAGAGAGGAAGCCTGGAGAGAATCCAAGATTGCCTGTGAGAATCTATGAGGATTGTACTGAGAGCTGGCTCACTGTGAGAGCTAAGGCTTTGTATAATTCCTATGCATTTCCACCATGTATGATAATACAATAGTGTGGGGTTTTATCTGAGACTTTCCCCAAAGTATTTTCATGTGTATTGTGTCATTAATTCTTCTTCTTCTGGTTATATTGTTCATCTTGTTCTTTAAGCTCCCACAAATTGATAGTATAAGTAGGTTATAGTATTCTCCTTTGATTTATATTGAATTATTGGGTTAACTTATCACATATTTTCTACAGATACACTGTCAATATCGAGAAAAAGTTTAAACAAAAGAAGCAAGACTTTGGATCTGTGAATCTAAAGAACAAAGGATAAAGCCAAGGCAGGGTGACCCAAGACAACCCGTTGAAGTTGCAAGAAAAGAACAATGCCTAAAGTCAAATAAGGACATAGGAAAGTGGTGTGAGTTCCACAAAAGCCCCAATCATAGAAAAAGTGAGTGTTAGGCCAAGCAGTCCCTAGTGGCCGAGTTGAAGGATTTATTATCAAATGCATGTTCTGACCCTGAGTTAGAACCTGACAAGAGGAATGACAAAGGAAAGGATATAATTAATGGGGAACCCAGTGCCACTATTGCCACCACTAAGGTCCAGAAGAATGAGCCTAAATATCCATAGGAGGGCGAGCATCTTTTCAACTCACAAATGTGGGTGAAGGTTTCGCTATTGCAATTCATTTTTGACAGTGGGAGCCAAAATAATCTCATTTCAATAGAAGTTGTAAAGTGGCTCAGACTACCCACCATACCACACCCACAACCATACAACATCAGGTGGCTTCAGGAAGGATGAGATCTCCGAGTCCGCCAGCAGTGTCGCCTTCCCCACAACATCAAGCCCTTCACAGATGAGGTATTGTGTGATGTTGCACCTCTTGATTTCTGTCATGTATTATTAGGCCAACCATTCTTGTGGAAGTGACATGCTATGTATGAGTCAAGGCCTCGCGCTGTTATCATTCCTTTGTGTAATACATTATACAGGATATTGGAGGTAGCCCCTACTGCTGCCACTTCTTTGATCTCTGCTAACAAAGGCAGTAAGATCATCTCTGAGACTAGGAAATTTATTTTCTTTTTGGTTCACTCTCAAAGTAAGGGGAAGATCCTAGCCACATCCATGTCCCCTAGGAAGGGTTCCTCCACATAGTAGAAGTAGGTGGATATCATCATGAGAGGATACACGAACATCTTCTCCTCACCGACAGGGGTACTGTTACACTGTCAGGTCAAGCATTCATTAGATCTAACTCCCAGAGCACCTCTATGCAATGGGCCAATATATCATCGATCCATTCAAGAAAATGCCAAGTACAACTCGTGACATGATCAACATCAGGTGTCACATAAGTTTCAGGTGAGTGACAAAGTTTGGTTGCATTTGTAGAAAGAATGCCTTACCAGAGCCCATCGGAAGCTCATACCACTTTGATATGGACCTTTCACCATTAACAAAGATGTGGGAAAAAATGCTTTGGAGCACATCATTCACCCATTCCTTGGCTTGCACTAAGTGTTCAATGTGGACAGCCCTCGACCATGGTTCCCACCATTATTGGATACATCAAAGATTGCAAAACAACTCACCAAGGACCAAGTTTAGCAAAAGTTTCCCCATCTCATGGAGGCACTCAACGTAATGGGGACCATTTCATCCTAAGGGGGGAGGAATGATCTAGGTGGATATTGGTGGCCACCTTCCAATTCTAATTGGAGCCCCACCATTTTTTTATTTCAATTTTTCAATTTCCTTAATTGTAGCACAATTTACTATTTTTAGCAGTTTTTCGGCTCCTAAACATCCAAAGTCATTTTGAGGCCCTAAAAGACATTTTTTTGGCAATATACCGCCAGCGAATTTTTATTAGTCATTTTTTTTCATAGTCCTCAGAGAGATCTTTCCAATGGGATATCATGTGCGTCAAACCGAGATAATATGACCAATTCACAACCCCGGGAAGTTGGCTACTGAACTAACCCCAACGGGGCCCATAAACTGTTGGTGTTACATCTCCTCGGGTTAGGGTTTTTCCTGTTTAGGGTTTTCTCTTATCGCAACATAGTTTAGAGGCATGTAGCCACCGCATCTCTTCTCAAAGATAAGCTACCATCATCGAGCTAGTATCATTTCCATAATGTTTGTACGCATATTTCATTATTTCATATTAATCAAAGGAAGATTTATTTCTAATCCATCTTTGTATTTATGGTTATATCTGTAATTTGTTGCAACCCTGTTTAAATCTAGATCAGTGGTATTAGAGTGGTTTTCTCTTTCTCTATTTTCTTGGCATGTCCCCAATAAGGTCGGGATATAAGGAGTTAGGGCTTGCACCAGTCAAACCTTTGCAAGACGAGCTAGGCAAATCTCAATAGCCTCCCATGGTAGATGAAAAGAAAGATGACGGGGCAGGAGATCCTATCAAAATCTTACTCGAAGAAGCCCTCGAGTGACAAAGGAACATGATGATGTCAAACTTTGTCCAGATCCTTTAGTGGATACCTAGGGGTGATGCATCTAATAGCTACTCTGGAAATTACACACCCTTTAAGGTACAAGTTAACTTTTAAATACCCATATTCGAGGGTTAGATAGATGTAGATGTGGTATATAAATGGTTAAATATGCTGGAAGGGTATTTTTATGTTCATGATTTTTCCAGTGGGGAAACGATTACTTACGCTCTTTTCAAAGAAGTCATCCAAATCAAGGACTAGTGGGAAACCTACTACGAGCATAAGGATTAAAGTACAAACTCACTATTTTCAGTCGCTCCCACTTGGAACTCATTCCAGGATGCCATCAAAGAGTAGTACTACCTTGTCAGGAGCTATGAGGACAAATACATAAAGTGGACCACGTTGTGGCAGGGAAGGGACCAAGATGTGTTGGAGTTTACCAATTTTTTTCATACAATGCGCATAAAGATTGGCATCAAGGATTCTAAGAAAATTTGGTACTCAAGTACCATGGCTACCTACATATATACATCTAGGATGATATGGAGTTCCTAGACATATCCTCGCTCAGCATGGCATACCGATACGCTATCAAGATTGAGCAAAAGTTTAAACAAAAGAAGTGAGACTTTGGATCTACGAATCCGAAGAACAAAGGACAAAGCTAAGGTGGGGTGACCCAAGACAACCCTACAAAGCCAGAAGAAAAGAAAAACACCATGAAGTCAATGAAGGACATAGGAAAGTGCTGTGAGTTCCAAAAGAGCCCCACTCACAGCACAAGTGAGTGTCGAGCCAAGCAATCGTTGGTGGTCGAGTTGAAGGCTTTGAAATCAAATGCATGATTCGACCCTGAGTCAGAACTTGACAAGAGGAATAAAAAATGCAAGCATATCATTGATGTGGAGCCCAGTGCCACTGCAGCCACCACTAAGAATCAGAAGAATGAGCCCAAAGATCCAGAGGGGGGGGGAGCATCTTTTCCACTCGCAAATGTGGGTGAAGGGTTCACCGCTGCAATTCATTGTTGATAGTGGGAGCCAAAAGAACCTCATTTTAGCAAAGGTCATGAAGCAATTGGGACTACCAACCATACCACATCCATAACTGTACAACATCAGGTGGCTTCACCAATGACGAGATCTCCGAGTCCTCCAGCAGGTTGCCTTCCCTACAACATCAAGCCCTTCATAGATGGGGTATTGTTTGATGTTGCACTTCTTGTTGTCTGTGATGTATTTTTAGGCCAACCATACGTGTGGAAGCAACATGATGTGTATGAGTGAAGGCCTCGCGTCGTTATTATTTCTTTGTGTAATACATTATACAGGATACTAGAGGTAGCCCCACCAACTGCCACTTCTTTGATCTCTACTAAGAAAGGCAGTAAGATCATCTCCTAGACTAGGAAATTTATTTTCTTTCTAGTTCGCTCTGAAAGTAAGGGGAAAATCCTAGCCACATCCATGGCCCCTAGGAAGGGTTCCTCCATGCGGCAGAAGTAGGTGGATATGATCATGAAAGGATAAGGGACATATTCTCCTCACCAACAGGGGTATTGTTACACTATCTTGTCAAGCATTCATTTGATCTGACTCCCAGAGCACATCTACCCATTGAGCTGATATAACGCCGCTCCATTCTGGAAAATGCCAAGTAAAAGAAGCGACATGGTCAACATCAGGTGTCACACAAGTTTTAGGTGGATGAAAAATTTTGGTTCCATTTTGAGAAAGAATGCCTTACCAGAGCCCATTAGAAGCTCATACTACTATGATATGGTCCTTACACCATTAACAAAGATGTGGGAAACAATGATTTGGAGCATAGCACTCCCCCATTCCTTGGCTGGCACTGATTTTTCAATGTGGACCACCCTTGACCATGCTTCCCACCATTACTGGACACATAAGAGATTGCAGAACAACTCACCAAGGACCAAGTTTAGAAGAACTTTCCCCATCTCATGGAGGCACTCAATGCAATGGGAACCATTACTTCCTAAGGGGGGAGGAATGATCGAGGTGGATATTTGTGGCCACCCGCCAATTCCACTTGGAACTCCACCATTGTTTCTTTCAATTTTCCAATTTCCTTAATTGTAGCAGAGTTTACTATTTTTAGCAGATTTTCGGGTCCTAAACTTCTGGATCCGTTTTGAGGTTGTAAATGACGTTATTTTGGCAATATACCACCAACGACTGTTTTTTATTGTCTTCTTATCGTAGTCCTTAGAGAGATCTTTCCAAAGAGATATCATGTGCATCAAACAGAGATAATATGACCAAGTCACGACCCTAGGAAGTTGGCTGCCCAACTAACCCCAATGGGGCCCATAAATTGTTGGTGTTACATCTCCTCCGGTTAGGGTTTTTGTTGTTTATGATTTTCTGTTATTGTTCAATAATAAAAAGTCCCTTGAGCCTCATTGTAATGAAGTTCATAGGCATGTAGCTACCACATCTCTTCTCAGAGATAAGCTACCATCGCTGAGCTAGTCTCATTTCCTTACTATTTGTAGCCATATTACGTTATTTGATATTAATCAAATGAAGTGTTATTTCTGATGCATCTCTATATTTATGGTTATATCTATAACTTGTTGCATTCATGTTTAAATCTAGGTAAAATATAATCAATCCCTACCATTTTGTCCATTATTTTTATCATTATATATGAGAAAATTATACCATGTATTAAAATATAATATGTATTATAGAATTATGAAAGGAGAAATATATATTTATTTTAATCTTAGGAATAAATTAAAATGGAAAGTAAATTATTTAATTATTTATTATTATTTTATTTAAAGAGAGTCCATTACTAAAGAGACTCCATTATTATAGAATTATGTAATCCACTGAATAAATTAGAGATACAAATCTCCTTCCACTATTATGGTTTGTTGTCAAGAAAAGATATGCTAGAGATCAAATTTTCCTCAAGAAATTTTCCAACTTGAGGAATTATATGGCCTATATGTTTTGTAAAATAAAGATGTGATTATGTTACTATGTTGCTTTTTATTTATATTCAAGGTTTTTTTAATATTTTTTTGTGATATGGATTAAGATAATTTAATTTAACAATTTATTTATTGATTTTTCTCTAATTTAGTAGTCTTTCAAGATGATAAAAAATAAGTTTTTATCAATTCGATCTATTTTTTTTAATTGAGAGTTACGTTGATATTATTTTTCATTTATTATAAATTTATAGTATTAATAATTTTAATAATATTATTATTAATAATATTTAATAATGATAATAATAATAATAATAATAATAATTAATTATTATTCCTCAGACATAAGGAAATAGGTTAATGGCCCAAGACCTAGAGGCATATGGCATGAACGAATTCCTCCACACTTTAGGGACCACCAACAGGTATTCCAGGTGGCATGGTTTTCCTTGAATAACGATGATGAAACAAGCTACATTCATGGATAATAACTAGAGATGGTTTTCCTCACTGCTCATTTGACCATTGAGTTATGATAGGCTTTTCCATCTGTGAAAAAACAATTATTAATTTTTAATGATAATTTAAATTAT
>APFE031427533.1:48353-65551 GCA_000404065.3 Pinus taeda
TATATATATATATAGTGAGCTTGGCAGTACTTCCCTTTTCTATTAATTATATATAGGCAGGTAATAGAAAATATGTGTAGTGGCCTCAAGCTGCCCAAGGGAAACCAGGTCTCTTGGCCACCGATAAACATCATATGTCATCCAAAATTTACACAGTTTGAGAATTCCCATCCATGCTAAGTATGTTAATGTATCTACTATATGCTTAATCCTTTTACTTGTAAAGTAAATGCTATCTATCATTAAAATAAAAAATTACTTTCTGATACTCTGTGTCAGTCATCAAATAACTCAATAGGGGTCGAGTCCTTGGCACTCAACCTGGGCACTTCATTTTGCAGCAAGGTTTGAATTTGTTTTTCAATTCGACCAAAACAGAGGTCCTGATGATATTGATGTACCTGCACTACTTGAATCTCCTTCTGGATATCCTTTAGGCTTGGCTCCTCTGAACGAGCTTGTACTAGTTCTTCTTTGTCTATGTGTGTTGTCATTGCCCTTTCTAGTAGGTTCTTCCTCACCCACTACTACTGGAATGTCTGTCTAAACATTGTTTGACGGCCTTTCGTCTACCCGAAATATATGAGCAGTGGATCCAAGTGCTCTGTTGGAAGCGCTTCAACCACAACCTTGGCATTTAGCTTTACCTCCCATGTTGATATTATAGATTTTAGCTAAGATGGAGTTCATCCATGGTATGTATGCATTAATTTATGCATGCTATCCTCTCTAGTTTTCCTTCCCCTTTTTGATTGAGTTTTTCTCCCTGAAGCCACCAGAGCCTTCATTTTCTTTTCTACCTATTTCCTAGCATGACGACCCACTTTTCTTCCCTACCTCGCTTCTGCTTTCACCATATTTTCCTTCTGCAATTCCTTCATCCCCCACCCTCTCTCGTTCTTTCCTGCTCCTGGTGTCGGAGCGTCGGAGTCAGAATTGTAGAAGAGTTAAATAAACCTGTAAGTGTAACAAAAGTGCAAACATTATAAGAAGTCCACATTTCATTCTTGGCATACAACATTTCCCTATAAATCATCTTTACAGAATAAAAAATTCAAATTTTCACGTGATGACCCTGGTGCCCCCCAGTCCCTTCCCATATTTCCTTAATCCTTACTACGCACAAGAGTAAGAGAGTCTCTCCCCTCCACTACTCAATTGCCCCCTTGGGTTCGGCCAACTGGATTCCAGGCTAAGGTCCAGCTCCAGCCAAGCTTTCTGATAGGAAATGTTTTCAATGACCAAAGTAGGAAGCAAAACGGCTTGGCTTGGTTTCAGCAACTAATGCAAGTCCACTCGAGCCGTGATGCCATGATTCCTCCCTCCTTCCTTTGAGCATTTTGATGCAACCCTGCAATCCATCTTGAACCAGAATGATAGAGAGAGAATTTAGAAGCCTACACAGTATTCCCCCTGGTCAAAATTATGGGCCTCAACCCAATCATACTGCCATTTCCATTAGTGATTTCTTACCATCACAGACTTACTAGTTACACTGGGGTTCTAACCCCCCTTCTCCCTATGGATTCCCTGTCACCTCTCAGGATTATCCGGGTGCCAAACTGAGACCAGTTGGTCGAGATTACCACAATTACAGTTCCCCAACGCCCCTTTCCTACCCCTTAGGATTTTCATTTCTCACACTAACCAGAATGATCCTATATTCCATTTCCCATACCCCCCTCATATCCCCCATTGGTGTTGGAGATTACCAGACCACCACAAGCTTTAAGAGGAGCCACTGCCTCTTCTAAATCCCAGCCTGCAGGTTTTCAGGGTGGAAATTTCCAATTTCCTTCCCTAGGATTAACACTCCATAGATCCCCTTTTTCCCCCACAACCTTCCATAAATTGCAACAAATACTTAACCAAACATTAGCAGCAGAAAACTAAGCTAGAGTTCTCACATTCTTCCATATACTGCAGCAATTAAGAAACCATACATCAACAACATAAGATTGGACCATCATTTTCTGGAAACTTTCAAAACCATCCCCATTTGATTCCCAACTCGCCTCCAATATTAAAAAATTTAATCCGTATCTAGACTTAGGTAGGCTTTCATTACATACTAGTCTCCTTCCACGGCATTGAAGGTGAATTCCAAGTGCAGGCGACAGTCCCTTCTCTTGCAGGCCTGGTTCTCCTCTCGGTTTCCAGTCTTGTCGCCTTCCACTCGTTCCATCCTCCAACCTTTCATGCATACACTAAACTCCCTCACCACCTTTCTGCCTTGAAAACTTACCCACGTAACTATTTGTTTTCACGAGGCTTACTCTATTAGTCCTTACAATCTCCTAGGCTGAGAAGGAAGTTGACAAGGGTAACCTCAAACCACTTTAGCTCAGTAGCTAACCCTACTGAGCATGAGAGGGATCTCTCTAAGTCTTTTATTAGTGATATGACTTTAAAGAAAATGGATTTTAGACTATATATAAGTAGTTCTTTGAGAAAATTTGGTTTTTAAAGGGTTTGCTGAACTTAGGCTTTGAAGCCACAAGTAGGTCTAGGCTGTGGGAATACAAGAGCAAGCATAAGAAGGAGCTAGATGCCTAAAGCCATGGTGTAATTTGAGTATTTTTCAGTGTATTGTAGAGGATATAATGTGGAAGAAACTAATGAGCATAAATAAACATGATTTCATTAGCTTAGGAAGACAATACACATAACCATGAAAACTAGATAACAGAGCTTGTAAAACAAGAATTTTGAGTATTTTATCATAAGGCATTCATAGAAATAAGAGATATAATGTAGATAAATATGTTTGGACCATGAGAAAATAAAAATAATGAAGTACAAGCACCATGAACTCAATGGGCTAGAGTTCCTTGAAAATAGCTGCAACCTGTGTCTGTATTAGTTGAAGGATGATTACAATGCAAGCCTCCTTTACAAAAAGTTCAACCCTCTTCTCCTGAGGTGAAATAGTACTTATAGACTCTCCTAGACCACTTTCCCACCATCAAGAGTTAAATTCTTTGGTGGAGGAACTGTCTCCAAGATTCTCTCAACCAACAGGTGAGAGTGAGATGGTGTTATAGACATTTTTGGGCACTTCAACCCCAATCACAAATGTCCATAAACTGAGGGCTCCTATGTCCATAAAATGGTTTCTTCACTACCTAAAGGGACAAGGTCAACTGATTACATCATCTCCCAGAAGTTCTCCACTGAAAACTGCTCACAAATGGTCAAAATTGGACCATACTGAAAGCTCCATGTAGGGGGTGCGATGGTCGGGAATGGACAAATGGCATGGACCAAAATGCGAGGTGGAAGATCATGGAATCTTCTAGAAGCTTCCCCTATGACACTTGCCACTCCATTTTCGACCAGGGATGAGTAAGAGATCTCCATTCTCCAAGTGGAAGCAGGAACTATCAGAGAGAAGACACTAATCAAGATCTCAAAAGATGACTCACCTCTCTATAATCATCTATATATGGATCCCTCATCACAGAGATCCAGAGGCTGGAATTTTGTAATCTATAGAGAAGTACTATCAGTATTCTTGTATACATTCACAGTTTTGGGTGATTTGCTTTGCTTGAGGTGAAAGAAGGGCTTCTTAGCTGGAGGATGATGCTGGGTCAGAGATGCTCATGGTTGTAATCCTCTTGCTACTTCTATCTGAATAAAGCTATTCTTGTTTCCTTCCATATCTTGGTGTACTTGTTTATATATGCTCGTATATGGTTAATGTACATCTGATTCTACATTATTTTTTAATTTATATCCTTGTTTCTTGCATAGTAGTATGTTGCTGTGATTCCGCAGGTCCCTTTTGAAGCTGAGTAGACAAAGAGCAAGCAGAAAAAATCTATCAAGAAGGAGAGGGAATCGAGCGCAAGACTCAGGTTGGACCTCTTGGTTCTCCTCTCATCTATTTTCATAAAAGGAATCAACATTAGAATTTTATTGTTTGTTTCTAAGATAGACACACATCTTACTGGGAATAGCAACATCCGTGTGGACACTATTTCCGTATAAGAGAAGGTGCAACTCAAACACCTCATGAAGAATTTGATTAGGAGTTTTCTTCTTTTATGAGGCCTACTGAACATAAAAAACAACCTATGACAGGCATTTATTGATGCCTACATCACCTAGCCTCATAACTTGTCCCATTACATAGAGAATCTTGATTTTCACCAAGTCAGACTAGAAACTAGAAATTTTACACAGTTAAATTTTACAATTAAAAACACAGAAAGTACAGAAGTGCAACACCAAATTTGAGATGATTTTCAGGTGCCTTCTAGGTGTCAGAATACAAATTTGAGAGCATGGACAACTAGACCTTCAAGTCTAGTTTCCAAAACAGTTTAAATTTCTGAATTTGGAGCACAGGAAGACCTTCAAAAATCCATTCTCCCAATGTCACTCTAGAAGCGCAACACTTGTCAAAAAATGGTTTAGAATGCTAGTTTTTCGCCACTTTTTTTCCTTTTTCTCCCAAACTAAACCACCTCTGCAAAATCTAGCCAAATGGGTTTTTAGAAGATGCCAATACCTTTCTAAAAATATAAACATTTCCTCAAATGGATGCCTGAGGAAAAAGCGCAGTGCACTTCTGGAAAGTCTAAATTTCTGAATTTAGACCAAAATTTGCCCAAAAACACAAAATGCTCAGAAGTAGCTCAAAATTGGAGGGAAGGTATAAAAATGAGTTTGTTATATCTTCATGGATGCTTCAGCAAGCATCTCCAAGTTTATACATCATTTTTCTCTTTTTGGGTCTCCTTGAGCTTGTTTTTGAGTTGTTTCACTTTGACATTGGTGGTCATATTTTGAGCTTGATAATGATGTGCCATGTGTCTGAGCATTTTATTATGTCTATTTTCCTTACCCAGGAGCTTTTCCAAGTGTTCATTCACCCTATTGAGCCAATATTCTTTGTCTTGATGTACCTCTAGGGCGATCCTTTCTTATAGGTCTAGGTCTTCTTTGAGCAATATTTGTTTTTGTTCCTCTTGCAAAGCTTCGTTGAGACCACTGGTTCTTAGTCTTTTCCTCTTTCTTGTACTTTTTGACCCTTCAAGCTTGCTTGATTGTATAATATCCTTACATTTTGCAACCTGCTACAATAACTTGGCTTTTTCCTTTTCTAAGATCAACTCTTTTTCCTTGAGTTGACTGTTTCCTTGTTCAAGGAATGATATAATGAACTTTGCTCTTTCCATGTTTATTTCCAGCTCCTTGATTTGGTAGTCCTTGTCCCTGATAGTCTACTTCATGATTGAAGTCTCATCTTCCTCTTCTAAATCAATAATCTCTAATTCATGCTCAACTGTCTTTTTGTCCTTTGCTACCGATGGCTGCTTTGTCGATGAAGAAGGCTTGGCCCCTTTCTCTTTGTGAGAAGAAAACAAAAGCCTCTGCCCTTTCTTATACACTTTGGTGACCTCTAGCCTATGTAGCTGAATATTCTCTGTTGATTTGCTAGATGACTGCATCTTTGTTTTTTGTTTTGGTGCACTTGTGGACTGAGATGCTGCATTTTCCTCATTCCATTTTAGAGCTATTTATAAGAAGGCTTCCCAAGCCATACCCCTCACTTTCAACTGATGAAGGACAATGGCTTTGATGAGATTGTGATGGAACAAGCTTGGAGAGTGCTCTTTGTCTTTCAATTGTATCTTCTTAGACATTTTTGAAATACTCCTGAACAAGTAATTGCACATGTTGAGTGGCTTTTGAGATGTGAAGTGCATCAAGAGGCGAATGTGGTATGCATACAACCTTGAGAATCTACCTTCACAAGTAAATAAACTCATGTTGGTCTTCATTAAAGGAGCATAGTTCTCAAGCAAATATCTGAAAGTCATAAGGTGAGTATGTGTGTCTCTATATGGAGTGTTTAAGAAGGGCTTGTAGTTTTCAAGATCTAGACTCATTGCCTTGAGCCAGTATTCACCATTATCTGGTAGGCTAGTTGCTAGTGAGATGGAGACCATTGAGAAGCTAAACTCAGTAACAGCAATGACACAAAATCCTAGCAGCAAGAAGTGAAAATAGATGTGAGATGAGTATGAAAATGAAGTGATATGTGAGGGATTTTGAAAAAATGGTGGGAGGGGTGTTGTGAAAGATGAGGTGGCTTTGAGAAACTGATGGAAATGAGTGAGGAAAGTAGTGAAAAAATGTGGCTACTTATAAGGGAGACCAAGAAGGTTTATGATGTGATTTGTCCAAAATAACTCTAGGAATGAGCTACGTTTTTGTTTTTTAGTGTTTAAACTTGGTTTGGAGGTGGATGGACTGGTCAAAATGATTCATCATACATGTGTGTAGGTGTAGAATGTCATTTTACATGTTTAGGAGATGAAAAATTGTGATGACCATTTATACCCTAGCCTTTCCCATGGAAAGTTTTGTTACAAACCCTAGCTTGAGAAATTATCAACATGGAATGCAAATGGGAAGCAAAAATAGAGGGAAATAATGTACTTACTTGTTCCTCAACCTTAGAAAGCAATTTGACCGAGTTTGAAAGCAAAAAAATTGAATTTTGGAAACATATGGGTGAGTTTCGAGTGCTCTGTCCTACGCACAACGCAGTTCTCCTATGTGCAGCACCAAAGCACAACGCAGTTCACCTATGCATAGTGCCTACCTCCAAAGCACAGTACAGTGTATCTATGTATAGCGCCTTCAATTTTTGGCCAAATTCTCCTAGGGAAAGGGACTTTTTGCTTTTTAGGTGAGTGAGATCGATGGTGTAGAGTGAATGAGAGATGAATGAGAAGGCATTGAGTCTTTTTGGGTTTATGTAGGGATAATTTCTTCACTTTTTCAAAAAGAGA
The DNA here is from genome assembly GCA_000404065.3 of Pinus taeda. Classification (NCBI taxonomy): domain Eukaryota; kingdom Viridiplantae; phylum Streptophyta; class Pinopsida; order Pinales; family Pinaceae; genus Pinus; species Pinus taeda. The sequence goes on from APFE031427533.1 coordinate 55,163, forward strand.
AAAGAAACTAATCCTCCTTTGTGAGCTGATTTCACTTTTTGAAGGTAGATTTTACCTTTACTATTGCAAATGTTCTTTTTGCATCTCCTGAGTGTTGGTGTTGTCTTCTCCTGAAACTTTTGATGTCATGAAAATGTGAATAAGTCATGTTTCATTTCTTGAACTCTTTGCGTTGTCATGTTAGACTTATTTCTATTTTTTTTTATGGAAATGGTGGACCTTGGGGACCCTTATGACCTAATGGATGACTTAAGACCTAATAGAATGATGATAATGACTTGACTAATTTTCATGGTATATGACAAGCAACCAACATGAGTGAAATTTCAGACAATGACTCCATCTTGGACTGATCATGCAATGACCAAATTTGCTACGTAAACCTAGTAACAGAAAAATTTGATGATGAAAGCCTGAAAAGATCATGGTAAAAGCAATTTTTTGATCCAGGTGAGAGGCTAACAAGATTGACACTAACAAACTCCACTTTCTTCGCTCTCTTGATACCTTCAGTCACGTTCATGTGGGGTCCTTCAGTGGACCGCCCACATACCTTGACCATTTGTCCTTCTACCATGTCAGTGATCCCCTTCTGGATCTGCTTTCCCTTTACACCCCAATAGAGGGATAATAATAATAATAATAATTAATATTAATATCAATTACTTATTAAAATAATAAGAATTATTAAACAATAACTTTATTAAATATTAATAAACAATTAATATTATTAAATATGAATATTATTAAAATAAAATAATATTATAAATAGATATAATATTATTACTTTTAATATTATATAATTTTAAAGAAAATTAATAAGAATAAATGTATAATTTAATTATAAATAATTTATATATTGAAAATATTGGATAACATTGAACATTAATTTAACCATGTTTACATTATTATATTAATATTAATTATTATAAATAAATGACCTTCAATAAATTATGAATTAATTAATACTACTTAATAAATTAATAAATCTATAAAGTTGAATATGTTCAACCATGGTTGAATCTCGTCAAAGATGATCAACCATGTTCAACCACGGACAATCAATATCAACAATTATCTACCATGATCAACGATGTTTGACGATGATCTTCCATGGTTGGGCATGCTCCATGATTGTCAACCATGGTCATAATGGTTAACCAATGTCTCTACGGTAAAGCGTGATCAACAATGGTTAATCATGGTTGAATATGGTCGACCATGTCCAATGTCTTTGTGGTCAACCACAGTCAACCATGTTGAACCATGATCAACCATGGTTAATGATGGTCAACCATGATTAACCATGCTTGAACTTCATCAACCATGGTCAACCTTGATTAAAGTCTCTTTGATCATGATCAATGAAGATGATCAAAGATGATTGTCAACCATGGACAACCGTGGCCAATCATGGTTAACCATGTTTTATAAAAGCAGCCATGGTCCAGCGTCGCATTGTGACAAGGATTGTCTCAATATGAAAATGAACATTGGTCAACCATGCTTATTTTAGTGTTTATAATATTTAGCTTAGCATTTATGTACCTCAAATTTATAATATTAGTCCATTGGATTTAATATTATTCCCTTGGGTTTAGAATCCCTTGAGGTTTTGCTATTAATCCCTTAGTTTTATTATTCTCTTGTGTTTATAATATCAATCCCTTGGGTTTATAATTCCCTTAGGTTCATAATATCAATCGTGGGGTTGTCTTGATATCAAAATCAACCATGGTCCAATGTTGCATTGTGAGAAAGATTGTCTTGATATGAAAAACATCTATGGTCAACCATGGTCCAATGTCGCATTATGACAAATATTGTTTTGATCTAAAAATCAATAATGGTCAACCATGGCCAACCATGTTTATTTAGTGTTTATAATAATTATCTTAGGGTTTATATAATTTGGGTTTATAATATTAGTCCCCGTGGTTTAATATTATTCCCCTGGGTTCATAATCCCTTAGGGTTTTAGTATTAATCCCTTGGGTTTATAATATCAATCCTTTAGATTTATTATACTGTTGGATTTATAATATGAATCATGGTCAACCATGATCAATCATATCCAACCATGGTCAACCACTGTCAAATGTCGCATTGTCACAAAGATTGTCTCAATATTAAAATCAACCATGGTCAACCATGGTTCAGTGTTGCATTGTGACAAAAATTGTCTCACTTGTAGTATTTATCTTAAGGTTTATATACCTTGGGTTTATAATAATAATTCATTAGGTTTAATATTACTCCCTTGGGTTTATAATGCCTTGGTTTTTTAGTATTAATCCCTTAGGTTTATTATTCACCTGGGTTTGTAATATCAATCCCCTGGGTTTATTAATCTGAGGGTTCACATTATTATTTAATTATATTATTTAATACTATTTAATTTTGAATATAATAATAATAATAATAATAATAATTTTGATGTAACAAATTTTGTTATATTAATTTTATTAATTTTTATTATTAATTATAGTGATAACAGTAATTTTTTTGTTGCAATATTTGTTTTCGTGTTATTATTTCTATTGTTATATATTTATCAATGGTAGATACAAATGAAGCCTTCTTCTATATACATTTAAGAAAACATGTAACATGTAATAATATATATACATGTAAAATATATGTAATATTATTATTTTTGAATCCACGCGTAAATTTATAATTACAAGCTAGAGGTAATCGGTTTAGCATATCCTTTGACATATCTCTTTCTGACCTATGTAAGCCAATTGTTTTGTTACTTGGTGCAACTCAACCATAAAATTCCTATCATTTTCTGCTTGTCATTTTTCTTATTACAATAGTTTTTTTTGTTCTTATATTTATTATATTAATATTGATAGTAGCATTAATAACATTAATTCTTAATATTATTGATAATTGATATATGTTATTCATATGTGTCTATCAACATTTATCAACCAAATTTATTAATTTGGTTGTGCAAGTAATAATTTTGAATACCTAATATTTGATATTGTCATTAAACTCATAAACTTTTTTGTAATATCTAGCCTTCTTTGTATAAATAAGCGTAAATTCATCTTAACTACAATTTTATTATTCTTCTAGATGGATCAAATATGGTTGTGCAAATATTTCCTCAATTTTTACACTCTTTGGATCTAAAGAGATTTAGTCTTCTTGAGCACATGAGATATTTAAGTCAGTGTGTGATTGCTTAGTAACTCCATGTTGGCCACTAACATCTCCATCATAGTGATAACCCCATAGTTAAAATATTTTAACTAATTTCCATCTTAACTTTGAACTTGCCATGGGTCAATGATTGAGGTAACTCCAAAATAAAAGTGGCCTCGAAATAGCTCAAAAATAAAAGTCATTAGATTGAAATGAAAACATGACTAGATCACATTACCTGCCTCCTTGATTCCAACGATGTGAACAACCCTCAAATCTGAGTTCGTATGCTCAAGCTATAGTTGGTCAAATTTGTGGTCAAACTGTGCCAAGATGTAGTCACTAATGAGACAACAATTTTGCAAAGGGTCGACACAGAAAATCCAGTGGTTGGAAAGGGTGAATTTTTCGCCTCCTTAATTTTTCCAGTAACCCTTAAAACTTGGTAGATTTGTTTTTGTATAGTTGGTCTATATAGTAGAAAAATGTAAAATATATATAAAAAATCGGTGGCAGGTCGTCACCCCTGCCACCCACCAATGGCTAATGGTTATATTATTTAAAAAAAGGGTTGGAGGGTAGTCAAACCCCGCCAACCACTGCCACATATATATTGCATATATTAAACCAAAACGAGGGTGTGTTGCCATTGGTGGACCTGTCATCCAACCCTCACACTAAAAATAATGTATCATTGGGGGCCAACGAGTTTTAAACCCTCTTGACTAGCTGGACATAAAGGAACCTCCAAAAAAATATAACGCATAGTATATATATGGGTTCGGTGGGGTTAGAAACCCCCTATCACCCCGATGTTATTCAACATTCCAGCCAATATGCCCAATGGCTTCATTTGGATATCCATCCACACACTTTTATTTAAACTATATACATTACCATTCGAAGAGGATGAGAGTGGAGTTGAGTCAGACTAGTGGAACCCTGAGTAGACTAGGGGGCGAAACCACAAAGAGGGGAATCTTGGGATGCTAAAATATTACTTTGGGGTCGAGAAGTTCAAGTGTCATAAGTTGGTAAATTTATAGTCGTCATTACATGATTTTGTACCATGAATGCAATGGTGATGTCACTTTCTACATACGAACTCTAAATTGTTTGTCCATGATAGAGATTGGAGGTATAAGGGTCATTTATGTAAATTTGATTGTAATTCATTTCTTTGCTTCCATTTAATGAAAAAAGGCCTCCCCACTTTGAGTAGGGCTCGAAGACATAGCCCACACTAGGTGGCCTCCATAATCAAATTATTTGTATGCCTTTGATCTCATGGTTGATTTATGATTTCTGCTTCTTTTTTTCATGTGTTTAAGTTACTTGTACATGCTCTTTCGTATGCAATTCTATATGCATCCTTGAGGTAAAAAATCTGAATCAAGTTTGGTACCAGAGCAGGTCTTCTTGATGCTAGTTGCGTGAGTGAATGATAACTAGGAAAAATATTCATAGAGGTCAAGGAAAACTTAAATCCTTTGATCCTGAACTGGGGCATGCACCACAAATATAAAATTTGGTAGATGAGGAAGCTTGAATGGAGGTAGAGTGAAATTATCACAATGTCTTCTTCACTATGGAAGAGAAAATTGATAAATTGTTTGCCGAATATGAGAAGAAAATCAAGCTTGAGAAAAAGAACCAGATGATAGTGCCTCAGTAAGTCATGAAGGTGGGGGAGAAGAGCCTCCTCCCTCTTTATCCTCTAGTGAGAGTTCGTCTTCTTCCTCTGCTCATCATTCTAACAAGCATCATAAGAATGCATCTAAAAATCCCTTTTTCAAGCTAGATGTCAAGTTTGATTTATCTATATTTAATGGAGAATCTAATGTAGAAAATATATATAAATGGATAATATAAGTTGAAGTATATTATCACATATTAAAAACAAAGGGGATGAAGCCAAGATCCAGCTAGCATCTCTTCGATTGAGTAGCACTGCTCTAGTTTGGTGGGAAGGAAAATTGTAGAAAGGTGGTAAGAATAATCATAAGTGTACCTCATCTTGGTTTGCATTTGTCTCTACTATAAGAGGAAAATTTTACCCATTGGGCTACAAACAAAAATCCATGATGTAATGGCAACATTTGAAACAAGGTAAAGGTCAAATTGTTAAAATTTTTATAGAGGAGTTTATAAAATAAGCATTAGCATTGAATGTTCCACTAGAAACTTCTCAGACATTGATGAAATATATTGGCTCTTTGCATCATTCATTATTATTATTTGAACCTAAGTCTCTTGATAAAGCTAGTGTGAAGTTTGTACATCTTGAAAGCAGGGGGGAACATGAGCAAGATGACCGCCCGGGCAGCAACAAACAAGAGAAAAGAAGCAAGGCCCTCCTGTATTGATTATGAGAAAGAAGGGCATGACGAGAAGAATTGTTGGAAACTACATATAGAATTGAGATCTAAGAGGAACGATATAAAAGAGAAGCAAAAGACAATTGAAACTATGCAATAAGACAAATAATCTTAATCATAGGATCATGAGAAGATCAAAACTATAGGATTTGCAAGTGTTGGACCAATTGACCTAGGATCAGACAACTGTGGTGAAATGAATATTGCAGCTCTTGGGATTGCAAAGGATGGACCCATCAACTTGGGTTCTGATTCAGGCATTGAGACAAATGTTTCAGTAGACGTTGTGCCAAAAATGAAGAGGGAACCAAATGTGGCATGGCTTCAAGAAATTGAACAAATCAACCAAAGAATTCACGAAGAGAATACTAAACTAACGATACTCCTACAAGAAGCAGAGAAGCAGAAACAAAGGTTGCAACATCAATTACAAGCCAAGCAGGAGGCCTTTGAAAAGTTGCAGCATAACAAGTCCGAGGTAAAAAGTGATTCTTCAATTTCATCTAGTTTTTATGATGATTTTCATCATCTTTTGAAAATAGCATTCTAGTTTTACGAAGAGGGAAAAGAATAAAAAGGAGGAAGAACAGTGACCCATTTTTAACTCTAGCTAAAATCCCTTTAAATACCCAACACTAGCCATGTTTCCCATTCCCCTTTGAAATGTTTTAAAACATTCAAAAATCACGTCGAAACCATTTTTTAGTGTCAGGACCCACAAGCCATAATCGCTATCAACCTTTTCCCTTTTCGTGATACATATCCACCCATCACCACTCCTCGTCGATTGCAATAATTCTATCACCCAAATCAAAGTCCCTCCTCTCCTGAAGTCCATTCGAACTTGTGATTTCGATGTGCGAGTCCTGGTTCTAGATGCAATATTTTATGTATCATGCCTTATGGAAGTTTCGCATCTTGACAATCAACAAGCAGTATGAAATGTGGTAAAATCTCCCTCTCTAGCATAGCAATTGTGATACCATTAGGCCCAATTAATGGCCCTAATCAATGAGCATTAAAACGACTATTTTGATTATGCTTAGTGGGACGACAAGGGTATTTTTCGGCACACATCTGGAAGCACAATCACCAAACAGGGAAAACATAGATAATACTATGTAATGACCGATTGCAATATCCTAGGTGGGCCCAGTATTGCATATCAACGATCACAATTATCAAGGGGAGGCAATCGCATCTCGTAAGGACCTTTAATGGAAAACCTCAATGCTATAGCTCTGCGATGAAGTAACACAAATCTTTAATGGCATGGTGGGTCGGAAACTGAGTCATTTAAGAAAGGAGGTACAACATTTAAAATCAGCATGGGTTGACCTAGAAAGGCCCCTTATGACATGAAACTAGGGTTGAAAAATATGGAGTAAATGAAGACATGGAAGGTCAGGAGGACTTGATGATCTGGCATGGTGCTCCATACAAAGGGAAGATGAAGTACCACCCAGGTGACCTCTGCTTCTGTACTGTGGCATTAAACTGATAGTTGAGCTTTCCCAGTTTTTAAGAACAAATGATCTGAGCAGTAAAGGTAGAAGTGAAGGGAATTGACTGAGTGGCATAAGTGGCCAAACAGTGAATAAGAAACCACCTGAGAAAAGGCGATCATAGGGACATGAATGGAGATATTTCATTGGCATTCTTATATGATTGATTGACTTGTTTTGTATTCCTGTAATGTGTCACCATTTAATGAAGCAATTAATAATATGTATTCATTTTGGGCCAAAGAGCCATGTGACACCGAGACAGCTAGTTGATCTAACAACTAAGGCTTGATTGAGATATTTTGTTGTAACTAAAGTTCAATGCTCCCCCTATCCAGATAAATAGTGGGAAGCAACACTTCACACTAGTTCAAAATCCTAATGAAAGAACTACATGTTATTTTCAAGATTGTATTACTTTATGATATGCATATTTGAGAATATTAAGGAAATTGTGGTGATTCCTCCTTCAAGTACTACAGTCTGTTATCCTTCTATTAAATTCCATTATGCTCATGTTTCCTCTCTGAATTCATGTAATCGTAGCTACTAGAAATGTCTCATATGTTCTTACAGATTCATTTGTATTTACTTGTTAATGCATGTGCCTATATGGATCTTTGATATTATATATTTAAAATTATGCTCCTTGAACCATCGCACCCATCCTCTTTCATCCATTATGTCTACCAGTAACTTAGATAAGTGTAGAAATTCCTGATTCTTCAAGCTCTATGTGATAAGTGTAGAGTTCTATTGGAAATAACACTGAGAGGGGAGGGGGGTGAATCAGTATTATCAAGTTCTTTTAATAAATCTTCCTTATTTATGCTTTGAATTATTTTTGCTGTCATTACCATAAAATAATGAGCATAAACAAAGAAAATAGATAGTCACACCAAAGAACACCAGATGTAAGGTGGAAACCCAATGTGGGTGAAAACCACCTGCTGTAATATGTCTTTATCTTCTTTCAATTAGAAACTTCTTTTACAATGATTTTGTACTGGTGCAGTCCTTTACCAGTACGCAGGCTGCAACCTGCAGAGAGCTAGAACTCTCTCTCGTTTTCCAGTCTCTGAGCTACAACCCCCTACTTATTTTCTTTCAAGGAACACTTTTCATAAATTTTCAAACTGTATCCATAAACGTCAAGAGATCATCAAATACAAGTAAATCACTCAGTCAACTGTAGTAACCAGATCAACAGTAACAGTAAACTAAACCCAGAACACCTTATCAACAGGAAAAATTCAACCAACAAAAGATCTTAAGACATATACGCAGTTTTTCTTTCTCTAGTCTGCGTGCGTATGCACTTCTCCTTCTGCTTCCCTGCATATACCCACAGAGACCCTTCTGCCACACCGCGTACCCACGCACTGTTTCTTCAATCATGCTGCGTATGGTTATTGTAGGCCCACACCCACAAATACTATCGCGCCGCGTACTGCTACTGTAGCCACGCACCCACAGATGCTATTGCGCCACATATCTACGCACCTACGGCTTCTGAAGTACCGCGTACTTTCCCTGTGCCTACGCACCTGAACCTCTGTCGCGCTACGTACCCACGCACTGCGCCTTCTTCTGCTCTGCGTACCCACGCACTGCGCCTTCTTCTGCTCTGCGTACCCACGCACTTCTCCTACTTCTTCTTTGCGTACCCACACACTTTCACCATTAATCACCTGTGTACCCCTGATTAGGGGCTGAAATAGCAGTCCCCTAGTGTGCCACTGATAGTCAGATGCTTAGATCTAATCATGCGCTCAAGAGATCACCCTTCATAGATTTTCTTTCAACTTCACTTTTCTATAGATCAAGCTTTTGAAACAATAACCCAATATTTCAGATCTTAAGATATTCAATTTGCAAAAAGATACGTAGCCAAGTGATCTCCTTTGCTTTATATAGTCAAGCTCTTCCTAAAAACATGGATCAATACCATAGATAACCAATACAAGGTGCCCAAAAACATGGGGCTCAATAATAGTAATAATATAAAGCAATACCACACGGGCCAAAACCATAGAATCAAGAAAGGCGGGCTAAATACCACGAGAAAAACATAAGAAATCCCACGTGAGCGTGCTTTACTGCCTTGAAGTATGTGCACTGGGGTCTGCACCTTCTGAATGGGTAACCTGTGGGTATGACTGCACCTCCTGTATGGGTAACCTGCGGGTCCGCACCTTTTGAACCATTCACCTGCAAGCCTCTTAATTTCCATCATTTTGAGAGCCTGAACACTTGAGTGAGTTTCCATCAAGTACAACACCTGTATCATAGAGCCATATCAGAATCATAATGCCAACAATCTCCCCCTTTGGACTTGATGGAAACCTCAAGATCCTCAACGTCATTCTCCCCCTTTGACATCGAGGGCAAAGGGTTATACTCCCCGCAAGAACATGCTCCCCCTGACTATAAACCAGATCTGCAAAGAGGAAACATAATCCACCAAACACCATAAACAATCATGAAAGAGATAGAGACATATTGTAGCCATGTTTTAGATCAGCATCCATGATCTCCTTTTTTGCTCCCATAATGCCAACAATGCATTATATGTGCTCCCCCTGAACCTGTGCCATTGATCTGCAATCAATCCATAACCCAAAAAATGTACGCATATACCACATATAGACCTCGTGTACAACCAACAGAGGAGATTCAACAACAAGATGATGCATCAACAACCCCTAGCTTTTGCCTGAGGTATTCAAAGGTCTCCCTGGGCAGTGGTTTAGTGAGTATATTAGCAACTTGCTCCTTAGAAGGAACATACTCCAACTTGACCTTTTGTTCAAGCACTTGTTCTCAGAGAGAATGATACTTGATCGGTATGTGCTTGGTCTTTGAATGCATAATTGGGTTCTTTGAAATGCTGATTGCACTTGTATTATCACATAAGATGGAGATAGGTGGTGTACAAGTGATTTGGAAATCCTGCAAGGTCTGCATCATCCAAAGAAGTTGAGTGCAGCATGATGCAGCAGCAACATATTCTGCTTCAGTTGTAGACAAGGCAATCGAACTCTGTTTCTTGCTGAACCAAGATACTAATTAATCTGGAACCCATAAAGAGCGCACCACCACTTGTGCTCTTCCTGTCATCCACGCTTCCGGCCCAATCTGCATCTGTATAAGCATGAAGTGTGAGATCTGTATCTCTAGGATACCATAAGCCATAATTTTGTGTCCCTTGAAGATATTTGAAATTCTCTTCACTGCCTGAAGATGCATCTCCTTTGGATTTGCCTGAAATCTTCCAACTATTCCTACTGCATGCATGATATCCGGTCGGGTACTTGTCAAATAAAGTAGACTTCCAATCATAGATC
>APFE031427534.1:2173-38043 GCA_000404065.3 Pinus taeda
ATCATATTAAGTTCACTATAAACCTCAACCATTTTAATAAAATTAAGTTATAACCCTATTTTCTTTACTATATTTAGATTAGAATACAAAGAAGTAAATGGGATATATAAAATCCTGGAATACATGCAAAGATATATTTGGCATAGAGATCCATTAAAAACATGCAAAAAATTACATTAAATATCATGGAAATATACCATAGACTATCTAATACCACGTGTTCATAAATATCATGGGAATATACCATGGACTATCTAATACCACGTGTCCATAAATCATCAATAGTAAACCTAACCATAACTAAATCAACATTATTTTAACTACTCTATAACTGAGTCAAAATTAACACGAAATTCCCACTTTAAAAGTGACTTGGCATAAACACCGACCCATATGTTGACTGGCCTCATTTTTCACCCTTATAACATCTCAAAGTAATGTGTCAAGTACTCTATGATTGAGTCAAGATTAATTGAATATTCCGCCCTTTAAAAGTGACTTGGGATACACACCTACCCCGTATGTTGACTGACCTCATCTTTCACCATCGTAACATGCCAAATTTGTTATGGATGTTAAAAGATAAATTTGGTAAGTGGGGGATTTTATTCTTATAGATTTGGTAAGTTATGGATTTTATTTAGCGAGTTGAAAAGTTTGTTAGAGTTAGTTATCATTTAAAATTTGTTATGATTTAAATTAATAAAAATTTTGTTGTTAGTTTTCGAGGAATAATAATTTTATATTTATATTTAGTAAAAGTAAAAGAGTAAATCAAAAAATATTAATTTTATAATTAAGTTTAATAAAAGTGAAAGAGAAAAAAAGGAAAAAGATGATTATTTATATAGAATTATAAATACTAAAAAGTTAATGTAAAAATTATGGTGTAGATTTACAACTTGTCATGAAATTTTAATCAAAATTATAAGACACAAACTTACTCCACTGCTCTAGGGAATTCAATTCACAATTTAGAATATCAATCACAAAGATACAATGAGAAATGACACACATGCACATTGTATTTTTTCCAGGGCAAAGTAATCTGCTAAAAGCCCCTTTCCTGTTTGCATTAATATGATGAATAGAGATGTATTACAATAGCTTTGCTCAACTGAGCACAACTTGCAAGTGAATAACCTATCTCTCTACTCACAGAGAAGCTCTCACCTAGACTTAGTCAATTTATGCCTATGCTTGAGCCCCTATTTCCTTGCGCAATTCCTTGAGAAATTAGGCCCCTATTAGTTAGGAATTTCTCCAAAATGGATTGTGCCATTTACAAGGTTGATCATTTGACTACATCCAACACCTATACACTCAAGACTAGTCTACAATTGATGTTAAACTACCTTGGAACCTCCACTACAATTGGCGAACTCAAATTATCTGCAAGCACTAGCTATTTTGGGTTAATTGATCAATTAAATTGATGATCACTGAGTTTCACTGAAGTCCCCCTGCATAATTGACCTTCCACTAGTTCCTCCAATAGTTGGAATTAGGTTAACTGAAAAAAACTCAAGATAACTGATCTTGATTGCTAAAAATTAGCAATCACGCATGCTTAACTGAAATCTAACTCCTCCAACTAGAATTTACTAAGTAAATTGGGTGACACAAGCCATGTCACACATGTTAACTACATCCAAGTTGTCTGCTGATGTGGAAATTCAATTTTTTTCAATTTAATGAAGGCAAAATCAAATTGAGAATTTCTTACTTCATTTTTCAACACTCCCTATCAACAAGAAAGGGATTATCAACCACCCCTATCTTGCACCTGTTGAACTCAAAATTCCCTCTTGACAAGGCCTTTGTCAAATTGTCAACATCTTGTTCCTCTGGTAGAATGTATTGTAACAACATTATTTGCCTCTACACAAAGTCCCATAAATGGTGATACCATATATTTATATGCTTGGATTAATCGTGAAATATAAGATTCTCAAAGAGCTTAATGAAACTCTGATTATCACTCTAGATCACAATTGGATCCATAATCTGATCAAATAGTCCCACAATTATCTTTCTCATCTAGATCTCCTCTCATGTTTCTTGACTTATAGCCATGTATTCTACTTTTGTCGAGTTGAGTGCCACAGATCCTTGCTTCCTATTGCACTAGAAAATTATTGTGGACCTAACACTGAAAATTCCACATGATTACTCTTTGAGTTTGATGGACTCCCCCACCCAATCTGCATCTATGAAACCACACAAATTCACTCCCTCTTTCCATCTATACCATATTCCAAACTGGGTAGTGCCTTTGAGGTATCATAAAACAACTTTGTTTCCTTCTAAAATAATTTAGTTGGCCTAACCATAGCTTGGCTTAGCTGGTTGATTACATAGCACATATCTAGCTGTGTGTTCACAAGATACATCAATGAACGCACTAGCTTCCAATAAATGGTAGCATCCACCTCCTCACATGAAGTGGCATCCTCCTTCCTGCAGTTGGTAGCTAGAGGTGTCTCCATGAGTTTACAACTATCCATGTGGAACTTCTGTAGTATCTCATTTTCATACTTTCCTTGAGAGACAAATATTTCTCCATCACCTTGTCATACTTCCAACATGAAGAAGTAGTGCATGAGATCCATGTCCTTCATTCCAAACTCCCTTGCAAGGTCCTCCTTGCAAGATCTGATCAATCGCTCATCACTAGTTAAAATAAAATCATCAGCATATAAGACAATAATATGCAATTTACCTTCTAACAATATATGATAAAGGTTTGCATCCGCTTCAATTTCGGTGAAGCCCAAATAGGTGAGATAATTATCGATCCTAGTGTACCAAGCACGAGGTTCTTGTTTGAGATCATACAATGCTCGCTTGAGTCTGCACACATGAGACTCCCAAAGAAATGTCTCAAAACCTTTTGGTTGCTTGATGTATACGTCCTCCTCAGTAATTCCATTGAGGAATGTTGTTTTTACATCAATCTGGTGGATCTTCCACCCCATCTATGTAGCGAGAGAAAGAATTGATCTAATGGATGAGTATCTTGCTATAGGAGCAAAGGTCTCCTCATGGTCAATTCCCTCAACTTGAGAGTACCCCTTGGACACAAATCTAGCCTTAGACTTGTCTGTGATACCATTTGATGCATGCTTAACCTTGAATATCCATCTCAAACCTACAACTGATTTATCTGCTAGTCTTGGGACCACTTACCAAACACTCTTCTTTACAATGGATTCATATTCCTCCACCATTGCACCAACCCATACATGTTTCCCTAATGCTTCCTCAAAAGAGGATGCTTCAGTATCTACATGCTCAATCATTAGAGCCATGTATCCAGTGTACTGATCAGGTGACCTCCTCTGCCTATGCAAATTTGGAGCTTCCACATTCTCCCTCACATCCTACACAAGCTTATCAACTTCCATGGTTCTTTTCCAACCTTCTCTAGATGGTTATGCTTGAGTGGATGTATCCACTCTCTTCTCCTCAACTTGTGGCCACTCCAAAACTTCCTTTGAATCCTCCCTTGGAGCTAAAATCTCTTCTTCTAGTGGGATCTAAAGCTCCCTCTCAAGAGAGCACCACATCACATTCTCCTCATCAAATGTTACATCCTTTCGCACAATTTTCATTTTGAGGGGTGGTAAGCACACACAGTAATTGTGGGTATTTTATGTGTAAGCAAAATACACTCCCAATTTTGATGTCGGTTCAAGCTTCTTCCTTGATTCTTTGGAGACATGGCAGTCAATAGAGGCTCCAAAAATCTTGAAGTGTGACACATCCGACATTCTCCTCGAGAAATCCTCCTTTGGTGTAATTGTGCCAAGAATCTGATGAGGACTCTGATTATGCAAATAGATTGTTGTGTCACATGATTCAACCCACAAATGCAGAGGCAAGCCTTGGTCATGCAACATTTCCCTCGTTGCCCCCACAACAGTATGGTTCTTTCTCCTAGCCACCCCATTCTACTATGGGTTACGGGGTGCTATCAACTCTTGTAGAATTCCTTCTTTCACATAGAAATTTTTGAATTCATTCAACACATACTCAACTCCATTATCGCTCCTAAGAGACTTCACCTTCTTGACAGTTTCTTTCTCAACCATTGCCTTGAATTCTAGGAACTTGGAGAATGTCTCATCTTTCTTTAGCATGAAGAAGATCCAACACTTCCGTGAGAAGTCATCAATAAAAATGACAAAATATTTTTTTTTGGCAGTGGAGGCCATCAAGAAAGGTCCACATACATAAGCATGGATCTTTTCTATGACTTCATTTGCTTTGTTGTCCTAATCATGGAATGTGGATTTTGTGTACTTCCTGAAAGTACATCCTTTGCATACGTCCTACTACTCAAGCGCTCCTTTTGGGAGGCTAATGGTTATTTTATGCATAATCCTTAAGGTGCCATGATGGAAATGGCCAAGTCTTTTATGCCAAATCCTAGTGACATCACAACCCTACACTTTCCCCAACTTAGTGCTTAATGAAACATAGACTTCCACATTTAGCTTATAAAGATTCTTCAAACAAACCCCGATCTGCTTCACTTGTCCCATGTCTATGTGTCTCAAGAATGATTTCCGTTTGTTGAAGATCACATCATAACCACAATCTTCCAAAACTTCTACAGAGATGATATTTTTCCTTAGGCCTGGAATGAACATGACATCCTTGATTCTTAAAGGGGAGTCTGACTCCCTCAAAAAGGTGACTGTACCAGTCTTGGTCCTATTGTACCTTCCATCATCCCCTAACTCAATATGCATATGGAGATATTTCTCCTCTAGGTCAATGAAAAAATATCTACACCATGTCATGTGGAATGAGGTACCTAAGTCCAAGTACCAAACACTCCCATTATTGTGATGGCCATGCATGTGATAAGGGTAAATTTAAGCTTAAAATTTGAGGCCAAGGCTTCACCTGCTCCACCTCCCGAGGTCTTCTTGCTTTACTTTTTGTGTGGACACTTCATGACATAGATTCATGAAAATTGAAGCATTTTCTTTTGGACAAGTCTTCTTGACCCCTTGGCTAGATTCATCCTCATCTTGGGACTTTTGTCCCTTGGCCTTTATTCCTTGCTGACTATAGAAAACTCCTCTTCCTCTTCTTTGGATGTTAATCCATCTCTGGTATTTTTCCTTATTTCCTCCTATACCAAATTGAACCATAGGCATTCCAAATTCAGTAGTTTCTCCCTCCCGTTCACCAAATCTTGGTAGCTATACCAGCTCTTATCAACTCATTTCTGTAATAATAACACCAACTCACAAAGTTCATGAACATGTGTAAATATGCTTAGATACCTCAAGATAGTGTGATTCTTCTGCACCTTAATATTTGGAAGTTTACCCTTCAACGCTAGCTTCCTATGGTCACTACTATTCTATAATAGATCTGTGAGTGTCTACCACATTGCATAAGGAGTTTCTTTCCCATCGATATTGGTGAAAATGTGGTCCCATACTCCCTCCAATATTATTCTCCTTGCCTTGGCTACATCTTTCTTCTACTAAGAAAGGTTCTGGACATCATATTCTTTTGGTTTTGGAACATCTGTCTTGATGTATTCTAGCAATCCATTGTCAAGTAATAATGCCTCCATGCGATGAAATTAGAGTTTCCTTCCAAGGCATACTCTAGGCTTAGCCTATTTAAGGTCATCTTCTCAGCTTTGAATATATCCCGCTACACTGAACTGCAAATTCGAGTCTCCTAAGGAACAACTTCAAAATTACTAGTTAGGCTTACCAACTCATTTTCTATAATAATAACACCAACCCACAAATTTCATCATGAACATGTGTAAATATGTTTAGATACCTCAGGATAGTGTGATTCTTCTACACCTTAATATTTTGAAGCTTATCCTTTAGTGCTAGATTCCTGTGGTCACTACTATTCTAGAATAGATCTGTAAGTGTTTGCCAGATTGCATAAGGAGTTTCTTTCCCATCAATATTGGTGAAAATGTGGTCCCATACTCCCTCCAATATTATTCTCCTCACCTTGGCTTCATCTTTCTTCTACTGAGAAAGGTTCTGGACATCAGATTCCATTGGTTTTGGAACATCTGTCTTGATGTATTCTAACAGTCCATTGTCAAGTAATAATGCCTCCATGTGATGAAATTAGAGTTTCATTCCAAGGCATACTCTAGCCTTAGCCTATTTAAGGTCATCTTCTCAGATTTGAATATATCCTGCTACACTAAACTACAAATTCGAGTCTCCTGAGAAACAACTCAAAATTACTACTCTAGTGTGAATCCTACTCTAATACCACATAGAAATTATGTTGTATATTTGAAACTTCTCATGAAATTTTAATCAAAATCACAAGACACAAACCTACTTTATTGCTCTAGAGAATTTAATTCAGAATTTAGGACATCAATCACAACACATGCAATGATAAGTGACACACATGCACACAATATTTTTTCCAGGGGAAAGAAAACTGCTAAAAACACCTTCTTGCTTGCATTAATCTGATGAATAGAGATGTATTACAATTTCTTTGCTCAATTAAGCACATCCTTCAAGTGAATAACCTATCTCTATCCTCATTAAGAAGATCTCATCCAGACTTAGTCAATTTATGCCTCTGCTTGAGCCCCTATTTCCTTGCATAATTCCTTAAAAAATTATGCCCCTATTATTTAGGAATTTCTCCAAAATCG
The DNA here is from genome assembly GCA_000404065.3 of Pinus taeda. Lineage (NCBI taxonomy): Eukaryota > Viridiplantae > Streptophyta > Pinopsida > Pinales > Pinaceae > Pinus > Pinus taeda. Next base: position 8,850 of record APFE031427534.1, read on the forward strand.
ATTACACAATTTCCAAGGTTGATCATTTGACTGCATGTAACACCTATACAGTCAAGAATAGTCTATAATTAATGTTACAATGCCTTGGAATCTCCACCACAACTAGGAAACTCAAATTCTCTGCATGTAACTAGCTATTTTAGGATAATTGATCAGTTAATTGGATGATCACTGAGTTTGACTAAAGTCCAACTGCACAACTAACCTTCCACTAGTTCCTCCAATAGTTGGAACTAGTTTAATTGAAAACAACTTGAGATAACTGACCTTGATCACTACAAATTAGAAATCACACATGCTTAGCTGAACTCTAATTCTTCCAACTCGAATTTACAAAGTAAGCTCGGTGACACAAGCCATGTCACACAAGTTAACTACATTAAAGTTTTCTACTGATGTGGAAATTCGAATATTCTAAATTTAATCAAGGCAAAATCAAATTGCAAATTTATTCCTGTGTTTTTCAACACTCCCACTCAGCAAGAAAGGGATTATCAACCACCCTTATCCTGCAGTTGTGGAAGTTGAACTTCCCTCTTGACAAGGTCTTTGTCAAATTCACAACATTTTATTCCTCTGTCAGAATGCATTGTAGCAACATTATCCACCTCTGCACACAGTCCTATAAATGGTGATACCATATATCTATATGCTTGGATCGGCCATGAATAAAATATTTTCATATATCTTAATGCAACTATGAGTATCACAGTAGATCACAGTTGGATTCATCATCTTACCAAATCATCCCATAAGTATCTTTCTCATCCAAATCGCCTCACATGTTGCTTGACTTGCAGCCATGTATTCTTCTTCTGCCGAGCTAAGATCCATAAATATTTGCTTCCAACTATACCAGGAAATCACTGCAGGCCCAACTTTGAAAATTACACTTGATGTAATATTTCAGTATCATGGAATCCCCACCCAATCTGTATATGTGAAGCCACACAACTTCACGCCCTTTGTCTGTCTGTACCATATTCCAAATCGGGTAGTGCCTATGATGTACTGTAAGACATGCTTTGCTGCCTTCCAAAATAATTTGTTTTGTCGAACCATAGCTTAGCTCAATTGGTTGATTTCATAGCACATATTTGGTCGCGTGTTCACAAGATACATCAATGAACCCACTAGCTTCTGATAAATGGTAGCATCGACTTCCTCACCTGAAGTGGCATCCTCCTTCCTCTAGTTGGTCGTTAGAGGTGTCTCCATGGGTTTACAACTATCCATGCAAAACTTTTGTAGTATCACATCTGCATACTTGCCTTGAGATACAAATAGTTCCCCATCACCTTGTCATACTTCCAACCGGAGGAAGTAGTGCACAAGACCCATGTCCTTCATTTAAAATTCCATTGTAAGGTCCTCCTTGCAAGATCTGATCAATTTCTCATTACCAGTTAAAATCAAATCATCAACATATAATATAATAATAAGTAATTTACCTTCTCCTGAGATATGATAGAGGTTTGCAGTCGCTTAGCTTTTGGTGAATCTGAAACCAGTGAGATAACTATCAATCCTAGTGTACCAAACAATCGGTGCTTGTTTGAGATCGTACAACACTTGCTTGAGTCTACACACATGAGACTCCCGAAAAAATGTCTCAAAACCTTTTGGTTTCTCGATGTACACCTCCTCCTCAATAACTCCTTTGAGGAATTTTTTTTTACATCCATCTGGTCAATCTTCCACTCCATTTTCATAGCTATAGAAAAAATTGATCTAATGGATGAGTACCTTGCTATAGGATAAAATGTCTCCTCATAGTCAATTCCCTCAACTTGAGTGTACCCCTTGGCTAAAAATATAGCCTTATACTTCTCTATGCTACCATTTCTACATGTTTAACCTTAAAAATCCATCTCGAACCCACAACTGATTTATCTACTGGTCTTGGGACCACTTCCAAAACACTATTATTTACAATGAATTCGTATTCCTACACCATTCCATCAACCCATACAATTTTCTCTATTTCTTCATTAAAAGATGATGGCTCAGTCTCTACAAGCTCAATCATTAGAGACATGTAGCCAGTGTACCAATCAAGTGACCTCCTCTACCTACGCAAATTTAAAGGAGCTTCCACATTCTCCCTCACAACTTGCACAGTCTATCAACTTACCAGGTTCTTTTCCTACCTTCTCTAGATGGTTATGCCTGAGTGTATGTCTCCACTCTCTACTCCTCAACTTGTGGCTTCTCTAAAACTTCCTAAGGCTCCTCCTTTGGAGCTAAAATCTCCTCTTCTAGTTGGATCTAAAGATACTTCTCAAGAGAGCATTGCAACGCTTTCTCCTCATCAAATTTTACATCCCTCCACACAAATGTCATTCCAAGGGATGGAAAGTTCACACAATAGTTTTGGGGAGTTCATGTGTAACCCACAAATACCCCTAAATCTTCTACCAAATCAAGATTATTCCTTGATTCTTTGGAGACATGGACGTAAATAGAGGCTCCAAAAATCCTGAAGTATGACACATCTGACTTTCTCCTCAGGTCTAATCATGCCTAAAATCTGATGAAGAATCTGGTCCTGAAAATAGACTATTGTGTTGTATGCTTCATCCCACAAATGAAAATATAGGCCTTGGCCATGCAACATATCCCTCACTGCTCCCACATTGCTCCAGTTCTTTCTCTCATCCACCCCATTCTGTTATGGGTTGTTGGGTGCTATAAACTCTCATCGAATGCCTTTTTCACATAGAAATTTTTGAATTCCTTCGACATGTACTCACATGCATTATCACTCCTGAGAGACTTCACCTTATTATCAATTTCTTTCATAACCAATGCATTGAATTTTATGAACTTGGAGAATGTCTTTTGTTTATTCTGGATGAAGAAGATCCAACACTTCCATGATAAGTCATCAATAAAAATAAAAAAAAAATATTTTTGTTTGGCAGTGGAGGCTATTGAGAAAGGCCCACAAACATTAGAGTGGATCCTTTATAGGACTACATGTGCTTTGTTGTCCCAATCCTGGAATGTGGATTTTGTGTACTTCCCCAAAGTACATCCTTTGGATACATCCTATTGATCAAGTGATCCTTTGGGGAGGCTAGTGGTTATTTGCTACATAATCTTCAAGGTGACATGATGAAAATGGCTAAGTCTTCTATTGTAAATTTCAATGACATCACAACCCTTCACTTTCTCTACCTTATTTCTTAATGCAACATAGTCTTCCACATCTAGCTTATCCATGTTCTTTGCATGAGCCCCAATCTTCTTCACCTGTCCCATGGCTATGTGTCTCAGGAATGCTTTCCCTTTGCTGAAGATCACATTATAACCATGGTCTTCCAAAACTACTATAGAGTTGAAATTTTTCTTTAGGCTTGGAATGAGCATGACATCCTTGAGTCTCATAGGGGAGCTTGACTCCCTCTGGAAGGTGATTGTACCAATCCCAATCATGTTGTACCTTCCATCGTCCCCTAGGTCAATATTCATTTGGGGATCTTTCTCCTCTAGGTCAATGAAAAACTCTCTACACCATGTCCTGTGAAATGAGGCACCTAATTCCAAGTACCACACACTCCCCAACACTATGCTAGCCATGCATGCGATAAGGGTAAAGTCAAGGTCAAACTATGAAGCCAAGGCTTTACCTACTTCTCTTCTTGAGATATTATTGCTTTCCTTTTTGTGTGGAAACTTTGTGGCATAGTGCTCAAATTCACAACAATTGAAGAATTTTATTTTGAAAAGAATTTCTTCTTGATCCATTGGATGGATTCAACCTCACCTTGGGACTTGTGTCACTTGGCATTCATTCCCTTATAGACTAGAGAAAATTCCTCTTCCTCTTCTTTGGATTTTATTCCATCTCTGATATTTTACCTTATTTACTCATTTACCAAATCCAACCATAGGCATTCCCATTTTGGTTGTTTCTCCCTCTCATTCACTGAATCTTGGCAGTGATGCTAGCTCTTGGGAATTCCTAGAAGGGCTAGGCTTACCAAGTAAACACCAACCCCACCCAGTTCATCATGAACTCGTGTAAATCCTCTCAGATACCATGAGATAGTGTCATTATTTTGCATCTTGATATTTCAAATTTTATCCTTGAACGCTAGCTTCCCGTGGTCACTACTATTCTGGAACGGATCTACCAGTGCATGCCACATTACATAAGGAGTTTCCTTCCCATGTATATTTGTGACAATGTGGTCCCATACTCCCTCCAATATTATTTTCATCGCCTTGGATCCATCTTTATTCCACTAAGCAAGGTTCTGGACATCAAATTCCGCTAGTTTTGTAACATCTCTCTTGATGTATTCTAGAAATCTATTGTCATCTAATACTGACCTCATCCTATCCTTCGATGTGATGAAATTAGAGTTTCCTTCCAAGGCATACTCTATCCTCAACTCGTTGAAGGTCATCTTCTTAGCTCTAAAGATATCCTACTATAGTGAACTGCAAATATGAACCTCCTAAGAAACAACTTTGAAATTCCTTCTCTAATGTGAATCCCACTCTGAAAACATGTAGAAATTATGGTGTATATTTTTAATTTCTCAAGAAATTTTAATCAAAATCACAAGACACAAACGTACTCTACTACTTTGCATAATTCAATTCACAATTTATAACATCAATCACAAGAATGCAATGAGAAATGACACACATGCACATAATAATTTTCTAGGGGAAAAAATCTACTAAAAACTTGTTGTCTACTTGCATTAATTTGATGAATAGAGATGTATTAAAATTTATTTTCTCAATTGAGAACAACCTGTAAGTGAATAAGCTATCTCTCTACTCATTTAGAAGCTATGACCTAGACTTAGTCAATTTATGCCTCTGCTTGAGCTCCTATTTCCTTGTGTGTAATTCCTTGAGAAATTAGCCCCTATTATTTAGGAATTTCTCCAAAATGGATTGCGCAATTTCCAAGGTTGATCATCTGACTACATGCAACAACTGTACACTCAAGACTAGACCACGACTGACGTTACATTGCCTTGGAATCTCCACCATAGCTGGGCAAATGAATTTCTCTGCATGCACTAGTTATTTTGGACAGACTGATTAGTTAATTGGATAAGCACTGAGTTTGACTAAGGTCCCACTGCAAAAATGACCTTCCACTAGTGCCTCCAATAATTGGAACTAGTTTGACAAAACTATAACTCCTCCAACATGAATTTACTAGGTAACCTGGGTGACACAAGCCATGTCACACAAGCTAATGGCATCCAAGTTGTCTACAAGTGTGGAAATTCAATTTTCTCAATTTTATGAAGGAAAAATTAAATTGATAATTTATTGTTGCTTTTTTCAACATTTAAAATATAATGCACTGATGTATAGGAGACAAAGAATATTTCATCTACCCTAATATGTTAATTGACCACATTTTTCACCCTCATAACATGTCAAAGTGATGGACCAATGACTCGATGATAATTCAATATTAACTGAGTATTCCCCTGTTTAAGGTGACTTGGGATAAACATCTACCCCTATGTTGACCAACCTTATTTTCCACCCTTGTAACTTGTCAAACTTGTTATGGAATTTAAAGGATAGATCTAGTAAGTTAGGAATCCTGATCCACCAAGTTTGCTGAAAAGTTTGTTAAAGGTTAAAATGTACTATCACTTAAAATATATTATTAGTTCAATTGATGAAATTTTTTTTATCAGTTTTGAAGGTACAATAATTTTATATTCATATTTAGTAAAAGTAAATTGATAAAAAAGAAACTGGAATCCACTTCCTACTAAGTGTGGCCTAAACAAAGTGCCTAAACAAAGCACCAAAGTAGTAATTCTATAATCAAGATTATTAAAATGAAAGAGGACAAAAAGAAAAAAAATCACCACATAGCAATTGCAAAGAAGTTAATGTTTAAAATATGATTCATTGATGTATAGGATATAGGGAATCTACTAACATATTTAACTATGTATCGTTAAATCAAGGTTTTAAAAAAAAATATGGATTCATCTTTTAACATCAATCTTTCTCTAAATATAACTAAATAATGGAAGGGCTTCATCACCAAGTACTTACCTTTTTTGTGAATTTATATTGGTATTACTTCATAATATCAAAAGTAGAAAGGTACATAAGCTAGATAACTATAGTTTAAACAAAATTCATCGTAAGCAGTTTGAATCTACCACAAGGGAAACTAGATATTTTGACTTCCTATAGAGGAAATAGATAATCCAAAATTGTAGCAAAAGCCTATCAACTAATAAACTGAAATAAAAAGATCTATTTTCATGCATAACAAGTTGTTAGGAATTTGAAGAAGTCACTGGAGTAGGATCTTTAACATTGGGCCATGGAGGAACTGGAGTATCTGCATCACACTAGAGGTGGATCTCTAAATGGGTTATCCTTACATATAGTCTTTCCAGGAAAATATTTTGATGACGTTAGGAATTCTTAATGTCATTCAAAGAAGATAATAAATCATATCGATGCTCTTTTTTTATTTCAAGACCTTTCCCAAGAGGGTCTTCATCCCTATATAGATGCATGTCTTCGTCCTAAATTTCAGTTGTAACAAGGTTGAAGGTGTCGAAGCAACCACTAATGTAGATGATTTTATCCCTTGAAAGAAACTCCTTGGAAAATGAACAACCCCATAAAAATAGCCAACATTATCATTTATTCCTCAATTCAACTCATGAAAAAAGAACCAAGCCTTCTAGAAACCAAATACCAAACAATCACCCAAATAGAAAGAGACCACCACAACGCTAATAATTGGCACAGTTAAGCTTGTTACAAAGAAAATAAGGGAACAAAAATTCGCTAAGAATATAGTTAGACTATCATTCACTCACCCCTCATCTATAGTGGCATCCACAAGAAATCCAACCTACAATAGGGGCACAAGCATATTCCATAATAAAGGATGTAGAAGAAGAGTACTATGAACAAGGAAAAAGCTAGGATGAACACTTTCCATGTTAATTAATAAATCATATCTTGCATGCTTGTGCATGAAGGGGGCTAGCGAATCCATCCATCTCATAAATGTTTTGCTCATCAGTGCACTAGGGAGCTTGCTGGTGAGCCCTGGTATTGCACCAAGAGTGTTGCAACTCCTAGAGGCTCATGATATTTATCTATCAACTTGGGTTTCGTACAAAATTCGAGGTGACAATGCTATATACATAGTAGATGGAATTCTACTAATGCCACCCTCAACTAGGTCACTTGATCATTAGGGATCAAAGACCATTCTTCTACTAAACTAGGGAGGATTAACAACTGAAAGCATGATTCAAAAGCTAGTCCTATTGCAGAAAATTAAATGTTGTTCAAATCTAACTTGTAAATGCTACTGAATCAATCCATGAGAGAACACGAGAATTATGCTAACTATAGAAAGGAAATCTACACTAATTGCAATAAACCATCTAACTATAAAATTTACTCGAAAATAGAATATTAGTCTACCAATTCAAAATTCAAGAATTCATGCATCATTTATCTATTTTGCACTTGCAGATCAAGTAATGTCCTAATTGCCAAATATTATAATGAAGAAACTAATGTTATTTTCTCTTGCAGTAAAGGAAAAGGAATGGAGGGAATGGCCTAGGTTGTACCTATGATCATGGAGTCCAAGCTAGGGGGTTACCCTACACCTATACTAAGATACATTGGCATTGTAGGTCAAAATAGGGGCAAAAAAGACTGCTACAGGCGTGCTACAGGAAGTTGCTACACGATTCATGTACTACTACAAGAAGTCTTGAAATGCTAGGAAGTTTTACACGAGGGTTTGGAGGGTAAGGATGATGGGATAAATTGATTGAAAGATGGATTAAGGTTGTGGGAAAATTATGGAAGGTGACCAACACCCCTAGCCAAGCCTAATACTCCAGGAAGGCTAGATTTGGGCTAAGAGGACTACTCACGGTGACTTGAAAATAGAGATCAAGAAAATTGGTTGGAATTCATCAAAAGGGAGTGGATAATTCCTGGATCGAGGTGGTGAAAGTATCCATTTATTTCATATCCAACAATCCTGCAACGTCACATGCACCTATTCTTCTTTTCATTTGCAAAATATTACAATCAATGGTGGAAAAGGTCAGTTGAATTTGGAACCTATCTAACTGATGCTAAGAAATTGATTTATGCAATGAAATAAATTCTAAGATACAACAATAATATGTAAATAAAGATAAAAATGTAGAATTTTCCAAGAAATCATAAACAAGAAATCACATAATGCTTTTGGGCTATGATGGTGGAGTCCTCTAATCATGCTCCCACGAGAGAGATGAGATAAAGGCCACAATCACAAACTTTTTGAGGAACTATACTCTATTGAAATGCAGCAACTAATAAACTTTTTTTAGCTAAAATAAGTATAAATACATAAGAGGGACCTAAGCTACTGGGGTTGGGACCAAACCCAAGAGCTTCAGCCCTCTGGACCAACTCAGTGATGGGTCAGAATGAAAATTTTCATTATCATTGAAAAAATGTCAAATACATCACAAAAATAATAGTCACAAGTGCTTGATCTCAATAGCCTATTAGCTACAGCAAAAATTCGAATCTTAATGAGTTCCTTAGCATGTTTAGCTATAAAAAATGGTAGTTGCCAACAACTCCCTAGAAAATAAAGATGTTTGTCTCCCAAACTTGAGTAAGGTGGACATAAATCTTCCTTGAACTGCACTAGATTGGCTGCCAATGACCTCGAGTTGATGAGAGATAGACTGGTGATATTTGAATGATTGGAGGAGTTAAGGAGGTGTACAACCTCCTAGAATCTCTCCTTGTTGTCTACTATGAGGTCTTGCACTCAAATTATCTCAAAACTGCTCCAATTCTTGCATTTAAGAGATATTAGGCCACATGACATAGAAACACATCTTTTACTCCTCACACTAAGCATAATATAATAAAATTTGTAAATAAATGCGACAAAGAGATTATATTAAAGTAGGAGGATGGAATTGTGACCCTTATGATATACCTATTGATGAGCCTCATCATCACCCCCCTACGAAATTGTTGCTCATCCTATGAGAAACTCAGTCATCTATGTCCATGCCTTTCATGGCTCTGGTAGCCTCTCTAACATCCCAAGGTTATGTAGATGGTGTTCCCTCTTGAGGGTAGAAGCTTGCATCCTTCTCTATGTCTGCTCAATGCTTCCTTTCCTATTCTTCATTCCTTCCTTCCAGTAGACCCAACAATAAAGGTGGACTGAGCTTGAGTCCAATCCAGTTAATTTTTAATCTTTGAATGGGCCTTTTGTATAAGGGTGTCCTTTTCAATGCATTCCTAAACCTTTCAAGAGAGTGATACTCCCTGATCTGGAGCCTGTGGAGTAAGGCATTCCATCTTCTCTGGCATGCTTGTTGGCTTTTTGTTACTAACAACGTTAGTGTGTCTTCAAAATATGATATGGTCTGCTCTTAGGTGGGAAGGCATCTAGGTTCTAGAAAATCATTGGAGATCATGCTACGAGTACTAATTACAACCATTGGGCTTATATACTCTACCCTGATATAGAGTAGTTATTTTTCTTCATGTTATACTCCTATACCAATAGGTTTCATTTTTCATGATTGACTAGAGAAGTGCCAAATATGTTCATCCTTTCCATGCTGCAAAGGTTTCCATATTTTGAAAACAATTAAGAAAATAAAAAAATGAAAAGAGGGTATGCCCTAAAAGTTCAATCAAAGGGAAAAAAGAAGGAAATGGTCAAGAGAAAAATGAAAGAAATGAAAACCAAACCAAAAGACCAGGAAAGTGTGCTAGTTCAAATGCCACTACTGTTCCATTTTTGAAGAATTCCACTATGTACAGTTGCTTGATTCTTATCATGTTTTATGAATGGCCAAACAGGTTAATCTTGGCCAAGTTCATATTTGAATTTACTTGTCTTAGAATAGAGAATAAAGGTCTGTCCAAACAGTTCAAGTTTGGCAGATGAGTAGATAGGTAGAGAAGCAAAGGAGGCCAACTATTTAATCTGGGCGCTTGGAAGAGATAAGGGTAGATTTAGATAGGATGGCAGCTAAAATAAAAGAAGAGAATCAGGGTTTGCTAGTTCAAATGCACCCAGGGGGAATGAAGGAAAAATGTTAGGAGTAATAGTATGGGTAAGTAGTTTTGATGTTGTAGAAGCAGTTGCATGAGTGATCTTCTTTCTCAAAGTTAGTTCATCTTTTATGGGTATCACAACTACCATGGAAAAGTGTGGTGACAAATCAGATGTTGCATGTCTAACTTCCCCTCATTTCCCTCACAACAATTACTTACTAACATCCCCCCAGGATATTGAGATCTGCTCAATATTTCTAGACCGCTCCATCTCAGTTGAAATTTGGAAAAAATGACATTTTCTCCATGGGCTAAGAGCCACATTTCTTGTGTAAAACATTTTTCTTCTATTAATACTAAGCTATTCAACTCTGCTACTAAAAACCCTCTCATTTCCCCAAGCCTAAGTTCTTAATTCTAGAACTTAGCGCTTCATTACAAAACCCATATTAATTCCTAACATATATTATATAAATCCCTAAGCTAAACCCCTCCCCCTTATTATATACATACACATATTTTCCTAAGGTTTTAATACCCCGGCCCTTGGCTAACTATAACTATAGTTTAAATGTTTTGTCGGAAATTATTGGTTCACCCAGGACCTATAATAATCCTCCAGGCGCCCCATCGGGATTTGTTTAACATTTGGTTAAACAAATAACCAAAAGCCTCCCGCATAAATGATAAAATAACCCTGAAAAACCTTTGAAAAAGCACTTAATTAAAGGTGGGACCCACGCCGTAGCTCTCCACCAACTCCGCATCCTGTCGGTCATTGGATCACCCTAGATCGAATGGTGCGTAGCCATATCGCGACCACCCCGATTGCCAAACTTTACCTTCCAGGAAAATGGCGGTATTGCCACTGTACAGGGGACACGCATTGCCCGCTCGGCAATATCGTGCTTCCTCTGCCCAAAACTACTTTTGCCCAAAAGCAGTGCGAAAAATATCGCTTACCGCCCCGCTACCTCCTCGCTAACGTCATAACTATGTCATCTGCTGACGTCACCCCCCGTCACCGCCTCTCTGTCCACCATGTCACATCCTCGTCATTTGCCCATCTCACTGCCATGTCAGCGCCACATCATCCGCTACACGATAAACATTGCATCATGCTGATGTCATCACAAAAAAGTGCCAAAAAGCCCGAAAAAGCCGAATTTATGTTAAAAGCCCACGAAGATGACATTTTCGTCCACTTCTGTTTGTTTTGTTTACAAAGCCTGTGCATGCAATTTACGATGAGTCCTTCGATAAAATTTCAGTCCGCCACCCCAACCAGCTCCTTCTGGCGTTTGACTTTGCAATTCGACATTCCAACTTGCAAATTACTGGTAGCCGCGTCCAAAACCCAGGTATTTACCCGATGCACCCATAAACTTGCATTTTGAAACTCTTTCAACGTAGATAATGCCAAAATCCCTATTTTGTATTGAATTCTATCTCCGCTTTCCACACAAGTGCACCAAAACTACTCTGTTGTCTATTTTTCACCAAAAAACCTGCACATTTTGTGTCTCTTCTAAAAATTTCATCCACTGAGTCAAATTCGAGCTCACTCTGGTTTGCAATTCTCGAATGAAAGGCCCTGAACTGTTTTTGTCCATTTTTCTTGGAAAGACTCTCAAAGATTCGTTTTCTGCTACAAATTCTACCCAGCAAGTTAAAAACGAATTGCTCCATTCTGCAAATCCTCTGAGAAAGGCCCCACAGCTATTGTTTTATTCACTACTGTTGCATAGACCCAGATTTCAGCTAAATATCACCCACAATTTAGAAAAATGGAGGCCCCTGCTCCAGTGGCCCTCAATGTTGCCCCTCTCAATGCTCCACATAAGGAACTTGACTAGTTACCCCTGGCTGACAAGGATTTCCAAATCAAGGAATTAACTAGCCATAAATCTCATCTCCAGGCCTTCTGTGAGATCAGGAACAACTACAGGAACAAAGCTGATGTATTTGGAATTGGGAGTCCAATATGCCCATGTACTACCTCCCTTGTGTCAATGTTTTTCCTGACATCATTCACCAATGCCATGCCAATTATGAGCCCACTCAAAGGGTAGTAATGTCTCCTACTGGAACAATTTTATTTTATATCACCCCTGAATCTATAAATGAAATGCTTCATTTTAAGCCAATTGGGCCTTTGACTCCTCTTTCCATGGGATTCTTAGTTGATCAAGGTGCCAAAGTGCCAAGCTCAGAGATAACCAGAATAGCCTCGCTATTTATGAGGCCAGATTTTCAACCTCAGCAACCTCCTCCTTATCTAGAATCTTGGTTTATCAAAGCAGGAAAATTCCTTCTTGACATGATAGCCTACATTTTGGGATACAAAACTAGTGAATATGTTGATGAAAACTCTCTGGTTCTTTTATCAATATTCACTCTAGGACAACCACCTACTGTCCAATATGATTATGCCACCTTCATTGCTGATAAGATGCATGAGCAATTCATGAGCATGGACATGGAGGGAGTTTTCAAATATAATCATACATATATCATCTGTTTCTTTACTATCAACCAGATAGTTTTCAAATTCCTTTTAGAAAACTGGATTCTAAAGGAGAAAGAAGATTTGTGATATTCTAGACCTCAGTCTTCCACCATGTGTATGAGTCCCCTTACACCTACTTTGAATTCATTGATCTTTTCATACATCCAGCCTCTTCTTTACTAATGACAAGTCCTCTATATAGACTTTCTGGTGAGATGCAGAAAATTCTACAGCTCTCCAAGAGCTACAACATAGGTGACTGGTACTTTTACCAGAATCGCACTGAAATCCAAATATATGGTTGTGAGCTGCGCCCTTACAAATTGCCAAAATATGTGGAATACTTCAGGTAATTTATCCAGGCAGACGTAATCCATTTTTGTGATGCTAAGAAAAAAGCACAACTCAAAATAAGAAATCAACTGGGTCCTTTCATCTTCAATAAAAGGGAAGCCTGGCAAGAGGCTGACAATATTTTAGGGCACTAACTTAAGCTGAAACAAAGTTTTTATTGGGCACCATATGAACCCAATCATTTCATAAGTTATAGGAAGGTGAAGAATAAGCTGCCAGCATATGTTCATTGCAAAATCCTTGAAATCCAGCAATATGCTAATAAAAAAGAATGGTTAGAGGGCACATTAGTTGAGGGAATTACTGAAGAAGAAAAATGGGAAAAGGCTATGAAATAGCTTGAAAAAATGCTTGACCTGGAATCTTTTGGACAGGTATCCTTCCAGCTACCACAACACTTAGGAGGTGACACATCTTTTGCTGGGACTTCTTAGCAACCATCACAAAAGGCCAGCACATGGTCAGCTAAGGGTAAGCAGATAATAGATTCAAAGCAACAAACAATGGCGGATCAGCCTGCCACATCAAAAGAATAGGGTCAAGGGCAAGTTCCCCCGGCTCAAACCAAGGCACCGAAAGTCCCTGTAGTATAGACTCCTCAAAATGAGGAAAAGAGCAAACAGAGAGATAGAGAAGAAGGTAACCCTACCAGTGGACCAGCTGAACAACCAGGAGATAAGAGGCAAAGATTGAATCCCTATTCTAAGGAGGAATTTTTAGAAGAAACCATAAGTAGCATGAGGGATGAAGAAAGGACTGAGAAGCAAACTTGTCCAATGGCGGGCACATCAACTAGTTCATTCCAGCAAGAGCTAGAGAAGCAACATAATGTGGAAATTTCATCCACCAGGCCTAAAAGCAGGCAAGGCTCAGATATTAAGAAAACTTTCACCGAGATAAAATCAAAGAATTATCCAGTGAGGATGCAACTTTATAATCATCTAATGAGGACAACACCCACCAATCAACAAAGGCTAATGTCTGCTTATGATATTTAGGAAAGAAAGATAATCTTCAGTCATTTCAAGCCAAAAATCAGCAACTACAGTCAGCTGCTGATTATATTAGAAACAATCTGGAAGTTCTCTCTAAAGACATCCACCCAATAGACCAGATTGAATTACACAAACAAACTAGGGAAATGGTGTACTCCACCTTGGCAGACAAGGCATTTCTCGCCCACAAACTGCAAAATTCATTGCACAATACCTCTGCCCAATTAGAATTGGAAAAGGCTTCCTCGTTAGCCAAGGACAACAGGATTAAGTCCTTAGAAGAAATTATCATTGAGCTCGGCCATGATCCCAAGGATGCAAAGGGCATCAAGGCACTCATAAAGAAAAAAGAGGAGGATATAGCTGCACTAAGGAAACAATTAAAGATACATGTTACCATGCATCCACAAACAACAGAGCTGGTACAGAAAAAGGCAGAGGAAGACATGGTGGACTTATTGATAAGGATGAATCAAAGGTTAAATGATATGGAGGAGGAACTGGAGAAAGCATTGCAATCCAAGTTGGGAGAGTCGACCTCCCAGCCACCTGAAATAGCTCCAACAGGCTCAACTGCCCCCCCCACAACCACACCAGTAGTATCACCCACTGTCCCAGCAATAGGTACATCAGCCACAGATACTTCAGCAGCAGCAGCAACAATAGTACCAAACACCAGCATGAGCATGGAAGAGATGATGAAGGCAATAAAGGAGTTGGAAGTCCAAATGGCAGAGCTAAAGGAAGCCAAAGAAAAACTAGCCAAGTTAGAGGTAAGCTATGATAAAGCTAAAATAACTATGGCAGAAAAAACAAGAGAGGTAAAGGCCTTGGAAAATAAGGTAAAATCCTTGGAAAAAGATCTTACTCTCCATAAACCTCTATCAAAAATCAGAACAATTTTGTGGACTAACATTGGCAAATCTATCACTGACCAATGGACAACAATTCAAACAATCCATGAGCAAATTGATTTGATAGAAATAGCCCAAGTAGAGATTCAGAAGGCCAGCGCATCATTGGGAAACAAGCCTGAACAGGCCAATAAACTAATTCATTTTTTGAACACTCACACCAAGGAACAACTAGCAGCTCTGGAGATCAGGGACAAAACAAGCACCATTTTGACAGTGAAAAAGGTGCTGACCATGAGGAATTTTATACATAATCTGGAAAGAAAGTGCCAATAAATGAAGATAGAAATAAATTCCTTTACGGAGAAGTTTACATTCTTACAGAACAAAGGTTTACCCATATTATTAACCAGTGATCATAGACTGTTGACACATGCACAGTATGCTCACAGGGTAAACACATATGTTGAAAATCAGATTACAGCATCATCAAGCACTTCAGAGGATAAAAGACTTCCATCAAGACAGAGCTTATATGACAAGTTGGAGAATATGTTCTATATCGAACATGAAATAAAACATCTTTTTGCAGTCCAGCCCAACTTCTACAGGTATACTGAAGCTGATGAAACATTAATAAAACTGCAAAGACACCAGTTGCCAATAGATCAATGGTGGCAGAGCATGTTGGAGGTTTTACCAATGTTGTTTTAATTTTCCTTTATCATCTGCATTTAATCAAATGTCAAACACGTGGGAAAGATGAAAACAATAGAGGAAGGGAGTCAAGATGGGACTATAGCTCATTAAAACAGGATCACAAAGGATGAAAGAGTCGGGGCAGCAACTCAGCAACGCCAATAAAAGAAAGACTATCAGCCGACTCACTGGGTATAAAAGTCAAACGTATCTGATCAATTAAAGTGGCCAGCACAGCAACAATTACTTCTGCATTCATTTCTCCCAGTTTCCAACAGCATTTATTTCCCTTGTAAAAGTAGACGGATGAAGTTATTGCTTGATATTTTCTTCATAAGATATTTTGTAACTCTTTTTTGTATAAATACCTCCCAAAGAGATGTATTCAGGGTTGGTGATATCTTCTCTGGACTGCATTGTAACTCAAAAAGCTTATGAAATAAACGAGCTGTTGGATTTCACTGTGATTGCACCGTCTAAAGTGGAATTGATGCATTGGGTGTCTACTACAGAATTCTCGAATCATTTACGGATCAATAAGTTTTTCTAACCTGTGTTTTATATTTTCTGTGTCTGAAAACTTCATATATGTTTTCATAATCTTAGTAATGGAGAAAAAGAATACCCCATAATTTGTTTAAATACAGTCTGTGTTCAATCTCTATTATTACTTATGTTTTCTTCAGAATTAGAATAAACAGGAATTCTTAGCTGCTCTGTTTCCACTAATTCTTTCACTTTGAATATTGACAAGGAATTCTTTACTGCTCCTTGATAATAGTCATGCCATTTCCCTCTACCAACATGGTGAAGGATTCTTAACTGCCCTTCACCCACTGGCTTATATTCCATCTATTTCCAGATTATAAAATTGCTCCAATATCGATTATCTTGCTCTGTAGTATCACCTTTCGTTAAAAAACTTCACTCAGCAGTTCATCCTCTGTGACTCCATCAGCCTAATGGAATAAACTATTTAGACTTGCATCCCAATTCTATCTAAGATCACCATCCAACAAACTTAAAACAAGACCCTTGTACATCATAACTAGCCTAAAATACCTCAAAACAAAGCTAAATTATAAAGAGAGAGCCCTCTCTGGATGCATATTGGCTAGAATATGTGTCTAAAAGATTGGTTAGTGGTTACCTCGGCTGTATTCCCTCCTAGTATCCTCCTGGGGAACAACCTGAGTGATAACACTTCCTTTGAAATTACTTTATGTACCTCCTTAGCTCTGGCCTCCTCATGAGTCATCCAAGATGCAAGGGCCATTAGTTGAAGGTCCCCTAACTTTTTATTGGGTTCCCAAACATTCATATAAGTCAAGGTGAGGTTATGCATGTATAGTTCAACCAATTTGGCTTTGTATTCTATGCTACTTTGGTCACACAATTCAATGAATTGTTTGTAGTCCTAAAATGGCATCCATTGCACTTTGAGAAACAGTGCATAAGAATTGGATGGATGTCTTCACTGTAGTGCCTCCATGGAGAGGCTTGTCATTGTGGCCAGTTGGGTTTCCTTCTCTTGAAATTTATTCCTCAACCATCTATTTTATGCATGTAGTTGTTCTCTCATTGTGGACTCTTTCTACCTTAACTGACTTAACTCCTTGACCATTTGGACCTTCTCTTCCATGAGGCCCACATCTTCCACCTTTTTGGATTTACCATTCTGCATCCATCTATGGGTCCTTCCTATTTCTAATTCAAGTTTAACGAAAAGTGGGATTGCAATTTTTTTTGGAATAACTCTTCCTCCTTCAATGAATTTATAATAGGAGATCAAACTAGGTTATGGACTAGGCTCCTGTAGCTCTAGGAAGTCCTTATCAAATGTACTTAGGGAAGATTCCCCCTCCTGTAAGTATTGTATTTCCTTTCTCCCTTCCTGTTGCTCATTCTGCTCTTCTTGTAGGATGCTATGTTCTTCTTGTAGCACACTATGTTTTTCCTATAGCATGCCTTGTTTTTCTTATAGCTTCCCCTTTCCTTTTTGTTGGAGTGTGGTAGGTGTCTTGGGTTGTTTAGAGGAGGTTGATATAGTGGTGGGCCTCCTTACTGTTATATAGGAAAATGACCTCCTCATCAACTCAGAGGACAAAGACATGATGACTGAAGGATTGACCAAGTTCATAGGCCTAGTTGTCAAGCTAACGTTGTCTAGACACTAGCAACCTGATTTATAAAGCTTCTCAACAAGCTTAGGGGTGCGTTAGTGCCTAGGGTAACTCTAGTTTCTACCTCAGGAATAGTATTAGTGAACCTACATCAAGTTCTATGGGTCAAAGGAGCAAATTTACTGAGAAAATATCCCTACATTCTCTCCTATGTCAGCTCATAAAAGCAGGGAAACATCTGAACTCGACTTGTTTGGAGGAATTACTAATTCTTGATGGAGTATGCAACAGGAAAGAGCACTAAAGAAATAAACATCAATGCTTTTTCCTAATGGAACTCATGGATGACATGGAACCCTAAACCTAGATGCTACATATGCAAGGCTTGGGCCATTGTGAAAGAGGTAGAAACATTTTAAAGGATTGCCTATTTGACTGTCAAGCAGAGTCTTAGACCAAGGCATCAGAAGAGATTAAGAAAGGAGAGAGATAGAGGAGATGGAGGGGTAAGGAGAGGCTGATGCAACCGACGATCGTAATCACTCTTTCCACATTAATATAGAACTGTAGTTGTGTTTTCCACTTCGTGATGTCACTAGTATAACTTGTTTATATGTTGATATGATATCTTCTAGCATCAGTGGCTTATTTATATGCAACTAGATATATTTTATGTGTTTATGCATTTGTCTATCAAGGTTTTATGCTATGATATTATGCTTGACTTTACTTTGTGCATGTTTTGATCTGGAGCCAGCTCAGGGGTCCTCCACCTAGCTGCATTGCGCTCTCCAGCAACACCACACTAAGACTCGAGTAATAATTCCTTCTCACTTTGATATTCATTTGTTAAACATAGATATGCATGTATCTTTGTGACAACTGCAACTAATCTGAATGTGTGCCGAGGATCCTGGGAAGATCCTTGAGGGTTTCTATAGCACCAAACACCCGTTCATTAATTCCTATAGCAGAATTAATGCACAGGTGTTTGGTGATGTAGAAAATCCTCAAGGATCTTCCTAGGATCCTCGACAAACAATCATATTAGCTACAATTGTTATAAATATACGTGCATATATATGTTTAACAAATTAATATCAAAGAAAGAAGGAATTATTACCTCGATTCTTAGTGTGGTGTTGCTGGAGAGCGCAATGCAACTAGGTGGAGGACCCCTAAGTCAGCTCCAGATCAAAACCTACATAAAGCAAAGACAAGCATAATATTACAACATAAAACCTTGATAGACAAATGCATGAATATATAAAATATATCTAGTTGCATATAACTAAGCCACTCATCCTAGAAGATATCAGATCAATATATAAACAAGTTATACTATTGACATCATGGAGTGGACAACACAACTGTAATTCTATATTAATGTAGAAAGAGAGATTACAACCATCAATTGCATTAGCCTTCCCTTACCCGTCCAGCTCCTGTCTCTCTCTCTCTCCCATATCAACCTCTTATGATGCCTTAGTCTAAGACTCTACTTGACAGTCAAATAAGAAATCCTTTCAAATGTTTGGACCTCTTTCACAATGACCCAAGCCTTGCATATATAGCATCTAGGTTTAGGGTTGTGAAGTCATCCACGAGTTCCATTAGGCAAAAGTAGTGATGTTTCTTGCTTTAGTGCTCTTTCTTGTTTGCATACTCCATCAAGAATTAGTAATTCCCCCAAAAAGGTTGAGTTCAGATGTTTCCCTACTTTTTTGAGCTGATATAGGAGGGGATATAGGGATATTTTCTCAGTCAATTTTCTCCTTTGACCCATAGAACTTGATGTAGGTTCACTAACGTTGTTCCCGAGGTAGCAACTAGAGTTAACCTAGGCACTAACACACCGCTAAGCTTGTTGAGAAGCTTTATAAGGTAGGTTTCTAGTGTCTAGACAATGTTAGCTTGACAATTAGGCCTGTCAACTTGGTCAATCCTTCAATCATTGTGTCTTTGTCCTCTGAGTTGATGAGGAGGTCATTTTCCTGTATAAGACATAAATATTCTATGGGAGTCTTTGATATGTTTTATGGAGAGGTAACCTCCTCAAATTTCCTTTCAATGGGCCCTACATCCTATTTTCCACTTGGGGCCTCTTTAATTGTGATAGGGGCCTTTATGGGAGTTTGAGGACTTCCTTGCTTAATCCTGGTGCTTTTCCTAATTTTAAAATAGAGGGGAGTTTACATTTTCCTTTTCTTCTTGGGTTTGACTGATGTGATCAAGGTAGCCAAGGTGGCAACTACCTATTTTTTGGTGATTCCTAGAGACAAATTTGTTTTCTTTGGGGATACCCCTTCTTCTCTAGATGCATTAGTTTTCTCAGGGATTGGTTCTTCTTGCTGCTCTTCCTCTTCTTCTTCGTCTTTATCTTTCTCTAATTCTTCTTCTTTCTCTGGGTCTTCCTCTATGTTATCTTCCTTTGTCTCTCTTTCCTCTTCTACCTCTACCTCTTCTTCTTCTTTCCCCTCTCTTCCTCCAACACTAGAGGCTGGGGTCTCGCCCTGTGTTAGGGTTTGAGTGCAATGAAGGTCTCTCTCTTCATATCCACAAATTTGGACCATAAGAGAAGGATCCTTATTTTATTGAAATCATCTACCACTATCAATTTGATGAGCCCATGGTGGCCTAGGTATTGGTGCTTTCCATCTCTCACCTTTTGGCTCATGTCCCTAATGGGCAATAGGAGGTGTTACACAGTAAAATGTCACTGTCACCTTGTCAGTCTCCCTACTTGTTACACTAAAATTTGTCACCATGACTATCTGCAGTTAATATGGCTCCATCAATAGTCATATTATCCTCCTTGTCAAGCCTAATACCTCTAATCTTCATGTCAAACTCCAGAAAGAGAGAAAGTCACTAAAAAACATGTTTATCTCTGGTTACGCAGGTTCTCTCTACCTTGCCTGCGTGTACGCATCCCAAACTCATTGTACCTGTGTACTTGTACGCTCTGTAAGCCAAAGGATGGGTGCGTACCCCTATAAAGGTCAAAAGGCGCGAGTTTCATCTTAAAAAAGTTACTTGTGGTCACTTCTAGAGCCTTCTAGAAGAGTGTTTGACGTGTATTGAGCGCCTCCAGATGGTTCATGCATCCCTATGATAGAGGAACTTATCCCATCAAGAGAGGAGCTACCCCATCCAAAAGAGGGAGTATCCCATTGATGTTGGAACTGAATAACTTCCTCTAGAATACTATAAATACAGGCCTTGGGCCAAAGGAGGGAAAGTTGAAAGCTGAACATTCTAAAGGGTAAATGCTGCTGGAATTAGGACTTCCATTGTTGACTTGTGAGGAGAGATCACTATCCTTCCTTGTTGCCATATTGGGAGTGGGTGAGCTTGTCAAAGTAGAGGAAATCTCTTGTTGGACCCTGGGAGGAGCTTGCACAACACCAAGGCTCAGGTTGTAATGGTTCCTTTTTTGTTTCCTTAATACAAATAAGTCCATTCTTCTCAATGATTTGTTGTTAATGAATTATTTCATGTACTCCTTGGTCTATATGATGAATATGCTTTGTTTTATGAAATATTCAGGTGTTATGTAATCGTTTGACTGTTAGTGTATGCAGGTCTTAAAGTGAAGGAGGAGCTCATCTTGATCAGCAAGGCTGGACTGCTACACCAAGCGTTGGATTTGAGGTAGGATTGAACAACACTTGGTTTCTCATAGGATAATGTATGTTTAGAGAAGGATTGCTCTTGTTTGTCTTGTTTGTCACTAGAGAGTCTTAGACTCCTAGGGAGGTTAGGTTTGTCCGAAAAAATAACTCTTTCCGCATGACAAGGAGTTACAAAGCAAGTTTAGAAAAGAACCTGGGACCTGTGCTCTGATACCATGTCAGGCCAGGAGTAACTCCAGAAAACTGATTCATTTATTCAATTAGCCAGCTATCTATTATATACATGAATGTGATCATTCAGTTCATCTTCTTGATGAATGTTCACATTCAATTCCCCCAATCAATGAGGATTAGGTATCAACACTCATCCTCATTTGTAGGAGGTATTTCTTCAACAAATGGGAAACTTGAGACCCAATATTCTTGGTGTTGTCTCCCTTTGGTCCACTGGCCTTTTTCCATTTCCCATGAATGGATTATGTCACCTTCCAAGGAAAAGTATTCAACGTTTTCATCACCAATTTCTATTGAAATTGTATTTATGTCACCCTAATCACTTGAAGAGCTTATTCGTTCATCCATCATATGGATATCAGATGCATTTTCAAAAGACTTAGCATCTCTTTCAGTAACAGATTGTTCAAAGGAGCTTGAAGCATGAAGAGAATGTGTATTCTTGGATGGATACTTTTGGAAGTATGATAATACATCCATTTTCCTTGATGGTTTCATCCCATGATTAGCTTTTGACATCTCACGGAATATTCCACGAGTAAGATTTCAAATTAATCTAGAAACTTGCATCAATAGTTTCCAAGAGTTGAGAATACTCTATTTGTGGGTAGTATTCAAAGTATACTATATGGCATAGTTCAAAATTACATATGAATCAAAAAATATTTCATCATAGCCCATAAAAATAAACATCAATTAAAGAGCCACTATACATTATATGCCTCATTTTCTTTTTTGTCTTGAACTCACTTAGGGATAGGGTACAACATATTTTTATTGTTTCAAATATTTTAGAGCAAACTATTTAAATTTTCCTTTCATCACTGTGTACCCATTTGTACCCAAATTGCTTCAATGAGAAATGCTTCATATAAATTCACTTGTTCGTAGAAAATAGAATTGTGCTTTGCAAAAGAATTGTTGAGTAAACATTGAAAGAACATATATCAGAAATTGAATTTTGAGGCAAAATGTAATTTCACAAAAAAATTGGTTTAACAATGTTAATGGGAAACTATTAAGACATAAAATATAACAATTCATTTTCATAACATTGAAACAACATCATCCATTTGGAAAGCATTGAAAGAACATATATTGCAGCTTGCTTCCTCTGGCGAGTCTTGCCATTTACTAGAACAAGGTGAAGAAATTGAATATGCTTAGCATAAGCAAAAGCTTGTAGTTCGGGGAAGATCCACATCAAAGAGATTGAGAGATACCCACATTGAGACACTTGACTCAAGGAAGTCCAAGTGTTTATGTGAACAAGACAAACAATTTGAAATTGGAAATAATAGCCATATTGCCACTCAGGTAGAAGGAAATGAGAAAACAGAGAAGTGAAACATGGGGAAACAATTATTGGCAGAGAAGGTGGAAGAGTTTGATGCTACAAAATGTAAGGAGATTGATGTTAATAGTGAGAAACCATTTCAAGAGATTAATACTGTAGATATTAAGGATATCAATACTATGAGTGAGATGCAGGAAGTAACTACAAGGATGTTGGATATGCATGAATATGGAGGAATAATAAGTAATACAAACTTAGTGATTTCTATTAAATTAGATAACTCAAAAAATGAGATTGAAATTTCAAAAAACCTGAAGGATAGAGGTTGAAATTTCAAAAAATATAAACTTTATTATACTGCTTTTGTATTCAAAAAATCACGTGTCAGACATTTTGGTGGGTCCACCATCTGATTGGCAGAGATCAAGGTTTTCCAGATCAATGGTCCACAACCATCGTGGGTTTCCAACTAGGTTGGTCTTTAACGCCTCTTCCAAAACTCACATTCACCAGCAGTCGCCATCATTATGCAATTTGTGTCATGTCTTGTCACAAGTCATTATGTGTCATATCATTTGTGGAATATTTAAATTTAATATTGGAGAAATGTAATGTAAAGTGGAAGTCCAAGAGTCATCCATGTAATACAAAAAGTCATGTAGGAAGTCGAAAGGACATTGAGAAGTCAAACAGTCACGCAGTTAGTCCGAGTCACAAGGGAGGTGAATGGTAACCCCATTTGTTATATATACACCCTCATTTCTCATGTAAAATAATTTTCACCTTGGCTCCTCATAGCAAGCATTAGACAAAATGATAGTTGTTTTGGAGGAGAAAGTGACTACTCTAATGCTCCACTATTGGGGCTAGTGGTGTTCACTACCTTGATTTATCTTGGAAATTTTACTTAATTCATAAGCTCATTGAGCCATCACACTTTCATGTATATTTTGTTAATATTGTAAGACTATTCTTTAAATGTTTGTGATGTATGTTGTTTTCATCTGTACTAAGGAAATTGAACTATTTCGGAGGCTTTGGTAGTTATCTTTGTTGAATATGTTTTGTATTTTATTTAACAATTGTTGCTTCCTTGTGAACTATTTCCCTGGTTGATCAATGATTCATTCCTATGTATATGCTCGTGTGCCTTTTATAGATTAGTACTCTCACTTATCTTTAAAGGGCCCACTTTTCTCTTCCCTTTTGGTAGGAGTACCTTTATATTATCTGCAATCAAAAGTTTCAGAAGGCATACTCACTTTCTGATCCAAGATTACCTATGCATTACTCTCTTGTGTTGAACTTTGTAGCGAAGGAAAAGTTATAAGAATATACGACAGTCGGGCCATTACGCCAGATGGGGCTCCTATTCCAAATAGTGTGAGGTCTAATTGGGACTTCACATCGATGAGAACACTTTGGTTGACGGATTTTCAACACCATCAACAAGTGATTAATTGTATCGTCTTGGATAACAAGCTTCTTTCCATTGTCTTTCCAAATAGAGATATGTTAGTTCCTCCACTTTTGTTAATTTTCCTCTTACTTATTAAATATTTTGTATTCTTCTACATATTGGATATATCTAAATTCTTCATAAGGTTTCCATCTAAGAATAGATTTCTCTTCGCCATTTACAATTTTCTTTCCATACACGTTTCCTACATGCTTTTGTATTGTATCTAGCTTCATCTAGAATTTCACCACCTTTCTAGTTTTCCAACTACATGCATTACATCTATCTTCTCGAGAAACCTCATCCTCATTTGTAGGAGGTATTGCTTCAACAAATGGGAAACTTGAGAGGTAATATTCTTGGAATTGTCTCCCTTTGGTCCACTACCCTTTCTTCCTTTTCCATGAATGGATTATATCACCTTCCAAGGAAAAATATTCAACATTTTAATCACCAATTTCTATTGAAACTATACTTATCTCACCCTCATCACTTGAGGAACCTATTCGTTCATCCATCATATGGATATTAGATGCATTTTCAAAAGACTTAGCATCTCTCTCAGTAACAGATTGTTTAAAGAAGATTGAAGCATGAAGAGAATATGTATTCTTGGATGGAGACTTTTGGAAGTATGATAATACATCCATTTGCCTTGATGGTTTCTTCCCATGATTAGCTTTTGACATCTCACGAAATATTCCACAAGTAAGATTTCAAATCGATCTAGAAACTTGCATCTATAATTTCCAGTTGTTGAGAATTACTAGATTTGTGGGTAGTATTCAAAGTATACTATATGGCATAGTTCAAAATTACACATGAATAAAAAATTGTTTCATCATACCCCATAAAAATAAACATCAATTAAAGAGCCAATATACATTCTATGCCCCGTTTTCTTTTTTTTTCTTGATCTCACTTAGGGACAAGGTACAACATAATTTTATTGTTTCAAATATTTTAGAGCAAAGTATTTACATTTTCCTTTCATCACTATGTGTACCCATTTGTACCCAAATTGCTTCAATGAGATATGCTTCATATAAATTCAATTGGTCATATAAAACAGAATTATGCTTTGCAAAAGAATTTCTAAGTAAACATTGAAAGAACATATATCAAAAATTGAATTTTGAGGCAAAATGCAATTTCACAAAAAAAATCGTTTAAAAATGGTAATGGGAAACTATTAAGACATAAAATATAATAATTCATTTGCAAAACATTGAAACAACATCATCCATTGTGAAAGCCTTGAAAGAACATATATTGCAGCTTGCTTCCTCTAGGGAGTCCTGCCATTTACTAGAACAAGGCGAAGAAATTGAATATTCTCAACATAAACAAAAAATTGTAGTTTGGGGAAGATCCACATCAAAGAGATTGAGAGATCCCCACATTGAGACACTTGACTGAAGGAAGTCCAACTGATTATGTGAACAAGACAAACAATTTGAAAATGGAAATAAAAGCCATATTTCCACTCAGGTAGAAGGAAATGAGAAAACAGAGAAGTGAAACATGTTGAAACAATTATTGACATAGAAGGTGGAAGATTATAATGCTACAGAATGTAAGGAGATTGATGTTAATAGTGAGAAACCATGTCAATAGATTAATACTACATATATTAAGGAGATCAATACTATGAGTGACATTTAAGAAGTAACTACAAGGATGTTGGGTATCAATGAATATGGATGAATAATAAGAAATACAAACTCAGGGATTTCTACTAAATCAGATAACTCAAACAACGAGATTAAAATTTCAAAAAATCTGAAGGATAGAGGTTCAAATTTCAAAAAATATAAACTTTATTATATTTCTTTTGTATTTAACAAATCACACGTCAAACAATTTGGTGGGTCCACCGTCTAATTGTGGGAGATCAAGGTTTTCCAAATCAATAGTCCACAACCATTGTGGGTTTCTAACTAGTTCGGTCTTTAACTCCTCTTCCAAAACCCGCATACACCAACAGTCACCATCATTATGTAGTCCATGTCATGGCATGTCACGAGTCATTATGTGTCATATCATTTGTGGATTATGTAAATTCAATATCGGAGAAATGTCATGTAAAGTGGAAGTCCAAGAGTCATCCATGTAATACGAAAATTCATGTAGGAAGTTGAAAGGCCATTGAGAAGTCAAACAGTCATGAGGGTAGTCTAAGAGTCACAAGGGAGGTGAATGGTCACCCCATTTGTTATATATACACCATCATTTCTCATTTATAAAGGACTTTTAACCTTGGCTCCTCCTACTAGGCATTAGACAAAAAGATAGTTTTTGAGGAGAAAGTGACTAATCTAATGCTCCACTTTTGGGGCTAGTGGTGTTCATTGTCTTGATGTATCTTGGAAGTTTTACTTAACTCATAAGATCACTGAGCCAACACACTTTCATGCATATTTTGTCAATATTATAAGACTATTCTTTAAATGTTTGTGATGTATGTTGTTTTCATCTGTACTAAGGAAACTGAACTATTTCGGTGGCTTTGGTACCTATCTTGTTGAAGGTGTGTTGTATTTTCTTTAAAAATCATTGCTTCCTTGTTAACTATTTCGCTGGTTGGTCAATGATTCATTCATATGTATATTCTTGTGTGCCTTTTATATATTAGTACTCTTACTTGTCTTTAAAGGGCCCACTTTTCTCTTCCCTTTCAGTAGAAGGACCTTGATATTATCCACAATCGAAAATTTCACAAGGCATACTCACTTTCTAATCCGAGATTACCTATGCATTACTCTCTTGTGTTGAACTTTATAGCCGAGGAAAATTTATAAGAATATATGGCAGTCGGTCCTATACCCCAAATGGGGCTCCTATTCCAAACAATGTGAGGTCTAATTGAGACTTCACATCGGGGAGAATCCCTTGGTTGACAGATATCCAACACCGTCAACAAGTGCTTAATTGTATCATCTTGGATAACAAGCTTCTTTCCATCGTCTTTACAAATTGAGATATGCTGGTTCCTCCACTTTCCTTAATTTTCCTCATACTTATTAAATATTTTTGTATTCTTCTTCATATTGGATATGTTGACATTCCCTATAATATTTCCATCTAAGAATAGATTTCTCTTCACCATTTCCAATTTTCTTTTCATTCACCTTGCCTACATGTTTTTGTATTGTATCTAGCTTCATCTGGAATTTCACTACCTTGCCAATTTTCCAACCAAATGCATTACATCTAACTTCTCGGGAAACCTCATCCTCATTTGTAGGAAGTATTGCATCAACAAATGGGAAACTTTAGACCCGATATTCTTGGAATTGTCTCCCTTTGGTCCACTGGCCTTTTTTCCTTTTCCATGAATGGATTATGTCACCTTCTAAGGAAAAATATTCAACATTTTCATCACCAATTTCTATTGAAACTGTACTTATCTCACCCCGATCAATTGAGGAACCTATTCGTTCATCCATCATATGGATATCAGATGCATTTTCAAAAGACTTAGCATCTCTCTCAGTAACAAATTGTTCAAAGGAGCTTCAAGCATGAAGAGAATGTGTATTCTTGGATGGAGACTTTTGGAAGTATGATAATACATCCATTTTCCTTGATGGTTTCTTCCCATGATTATCTTTTGACATCTCATAGAATATTCCACAAGTAATATTTCAAATCAATCTAGAAACTTGCATCAATAGTTTCCAAGAGTTGAGGATTACTAGATTTGTGGGTAGTATTCAAAGTATACTATATGTCATAGTTCAAAATTACATATGAATAAAAAAATATTTCATCATACCCCATAAAAATAAACATCAATTAAAGAACCAATATACATTCTATGCCCCGTTTTCTTTTTTGCCTTGAACTCACTTAGGGACATGGTACACCATATTTTTATTATTTCAAAGATTTCAGAGCAAAGTATTTACATTTTCCTTTCATCACTATGTGTACCCATTTGTAACCAAATTTCTTCAATGACATATGCTTCATATAAATTCACTTGTTCATAGAAAATAGAATTGTGCTTTGCAAAAGAATTGTTGATTTAACATTGAAATAACATATATCAGAAATTGAATTTTGAGGCAAAATGCAGTTTCACAAAAACCGGTTTAAAAATCGTAACAGGAAACTATTAAGACATAAAATATAATAATTCATTTTAATGGCATTGAAACAACATCATCCATTGGGAAATCATTGAAATGACATATATTGTAGATTACTTACTTTGGGGAGTCCTGCCATTTACTAGAACAAGGCGAAGAAATTGAATATGCTCAGCATAAACAAAAAATTGTAGTTTGGGGAAGATCCACATGAAAGAGATTGATCGATCTCCACATTGAGACACTTGACTCAAGGAAGTCCAAGTGTTTATGTGAACATGACAAACAATTTGAAAATGGAAATAAAATCCATATTCCCACTTAGGTAGAAGAAAAAGAGAAAAAAGAAAAGTGAAACATGGGGAAACAATTATTGACAAAGAAGGTGTAAGAGTTTGATGCTATAGAACGTAAGGAGACTGATGTTAATAGTGATAAACCATGTCAAGAGATTAATACTAAAAATATTAAGGAGATCAATACTATGAGTGATATGGAGGAAGTAGCTACAAGGATGTTCGATATGAATGAATATGGAGGAATAATAGGCAATACAAACTCAGGGATTTCTACTAAATCAGATAACCCAAACAACGAGATTGAAATTTCAAAAAAGCTGAAGGATAGAGGTTGAAATTTCAAAATATCTTAACTTTATTATATTGCTTTTGTATTCAAAGAATCACATGTCAGATAGTTTGGTGGGTCCACCATCCGATTGTCGAGGATTAAAGTTGGCTAGATCAATGGTCCACAACCATCGTGGGTTTCCAACTAGTTCAGTCTTTAACGCCTCTTCCAAAACCCACATTCACCAGCAGTCGCCAAGTGCAAAAACCACCAATTTTGTTTTTGTTTTATGATGTA
>APFE031427534.1:80579-94723 GCA_000404065.3 Pinus taeda
AACCCAATGTGGGTGAAAACCACCTGCTGCAATATGTCTCTATCTTCTTTCAATTAGAAACTTCTTTTTACAATGATTTTGTACTAGTGCAGTCCTTTACCAGTACACAGGCTTCAACCTGCAGAAGGCTACAACCTTCTCTTTTCTTCCAAGGACCTCATTTCATAAATTTTTAGACTGGATCCAAGAATATCAATCAAACATCAAATAGATCTGAAATTACCCAACTTCCTTGTGAAAATACTGAATCAATAACTTCTTAATACAACAACCAAGCACAAATACAGAACCCTGAACTCAGTAGTAATAAGCAAAGGCAGCTAAAAATATTTCAAAGAAAAGTCCACAACTTCACCAATAGAAACATGCGGAAATCTGCACTTCCTCTGTGTCGAGCCTGCGCACTTCCACACCTATTCTATCCTCTGTTCTGTGCACCTCCGCACCTGCGACGTCAACTAGACTGCGTACCTCCGCACCTGTGGCATCAACTAGACTACACACCTCTGCACCTGCAGCGTCAACTGGATTACGTACCTCCGTACCTGCGGCGTCAATTGGACTATGCACCTCCGCACCTGCGGCATCAACTGGACTGCCACCCTACGCACCTGCGCACTTGTGGTGTCAGCTAGACTGCACACCTCACATCTGCGGCGTCAACTGGAATCCGCACCTCCGCACCTGCGACATCAACTGGATTGTGCACCTCCGCACTTGCGCCATCAACTGGACTGCGCACCTCCGCACTTGCAGCGTATCTCGCCTGCGGTCCTCTAGGTACAGACACTTTATTAGTCCTCAATTATACCCCAGTCGGTCAACTTCACAGATCTGATTATACACCAAAGAGATCTCGACCCATCAGTAGATCCGCCTTATAATGCTCAGGTTTTCCTGATTTAGATCCAACTATCAAACCGATCACCAGAGTTTCAGATCTTGCTCTTAAGATATTCAACCCACACAAGTGTGAAGGCCAAATGATCTCCTTCCCTCTTTATAGTCAAGGCCTTTCTCAAACCATGGACCAAAACCATAGAGATCCAATACTAGGGACCCAAAACCTGGGTTTAGATGCAAAACCACGGACCAAAACCATAGGATCAAGAGCGTCAGACTAAATACCATGGACCAAACATAAGATTTTCCATGTGTATGTTTTTCTTTGCATGAAAGTCCATGCATTTTAGGTTCGCACTATTTGTTCGGAGCGCATGCGAACTTATCTACATCTTATGAACTGCGCACCTGCACAACCTGGCAATGTCCGCATCTTTTGGACGGTGCACCTGCGGAACCCGAAAATAACACTACTGCACTGTAAATTGTCATTTGATTCCTTTGTCCTGCATCCCATGTACATTGACACATCTGCTATTTTCTTCTATAGACTCATTTGGTTGTGTATAAGTGAATTGTTCTTCTATGAGTGGGTTGCCATCAAGTACAACACATACATCATAATGCCTACAATCTCCCCCTTTGGACTTGATGGCAACAATACCCAATCACTCTCCCCCTTTGACATCAAGGGCAAATGATAGACCATTTTACTGACCATACTCCCCCTGAGTACCTGCTGTCTATGCTGAAGTCTCCTACTCTGTTGAAGTGTTGTGCATGCTCCCGTTGAATGTAAGCAATGTCTGCCAAAAAGATGTTCTACAAGAAAGAACATGACTCCATACATCATAAGTGACAAATACTCATACATACATCCATCTCCCATCCAAGCAAGAACATACATCATTCATCCCATGCATAGTGGGGGAACCAAAATAGGTCATTACATGACCTTGACATGACATAGAGACAAAAAGATCTACAACAAGACTATGATAGCTATCAACAATATCTGATAATCAACCTTCAGATCAACAAGCATCTATTCCACCAAAAACAACTGTGAAATCAAACCAAGGAATTCTAAGATAATGCCAACAATGCATTATTCGAAGAATATATGCTCCCCCTGAGCCAGATGGTCTCTATCAGACCCAAACGACTGTACCATCATAAACCGGCATATGTATGCGTATCCACCTGCGTACAACCACAGATAAGATTCAACAGCAAGATGATGCATCAACGACCCCCAGCTTTTGCCTGAGGTATTCAAATGTCTCCCCGGGCAATGGTTTGGTGAGCATATCAGCAATTTGTTCCTTGGAAGGAACATACTCCAATTTAACCTTTTTTTCCAGCACTTGTTCCCTTAGAAAATGATACTTGATAGGTATGTGCTTAGTTTGTGAATACATGACAGGATTTTTTGAAATACTGATTGCACTTGTATTATCACAGAAGATGGAGATAGGTGGAGTACAGGTGATTTGAAAATCTTGCAAAGTTTTCATCATCCAAAGAAGTTGTGTGCAGCAAGATGCAGCAGCCACATACTCTACTTCAGCTGTAGATAAAGCAATTGAGCTTTGTTTCTGGCTGAACCAAGATATAATATCAGATGCACAAAAGATGCACCACACTAGTGCTTTTCTGTCATCTACGCTTCTGCCTAATCTGCATCTGTATATGCATGAAGTGTGAGATCTATATCTCTAGGATACCATAAGCCATAGTTTTGTGTTCCTTGAAGATATTTGAAGATCCTCTTAACTACCTGAAGGTGTGCTTCCTTTGGATTAGCCTGAAATCTTCCAACTATTCCCACTGCATGCATGATGTCTGGCCGAGTTCCTATTAGATAGAGTAGACTTCCAATCATGGATCCGTAGGTTGGTTGATGTACTACTGCTAATTCATCATTAGAGCTGAGGCTGCATCCTATTACCATAGGGTACATACCAGTTTCGAGTCTTCCATGCCATATTTCTTCAAGATCTGTTTTAGGTACTTGGTTTGTGATAAAAAGATACCATCTTTATTTTGTTGGATTTGTAACTCAAGGAAGTATGTCAACTCACCCAGCAAAGACATTTCAAACTCTTTTTGCATCACCAAAGCAAAGTTTTGACTCATGGCTTCTTCATTGCTACCAAAAATGATATCATCAACGTATACAACAAGTATTAGCAATTTATCATTATCAATTTTTATATATAGATAGCTATTTGCTGAGCCTTTTGAGAAACCTTGTTGATGAAGGTATTTGTCCAGATGATAGTACCATGCCCTTGGAGCCTGTTTAAGACCATAGAGTGCCTTCTTAAGTCAACTTACAAGTTTTGGATCATTTCCAAGGATGAACCGATCAGGTTGTTCAATATATACTTCTTCATTTATAGCATCCAAGAAATCATCATCTTCAAAAGCCATCAAAAGTCTATTATCATGACCTTGTTCATCTTCATCACTATTTGAAAGTCCATTGTCTTCATGAGTATAATAGCTCTTCTTACTTACATATTGTTTTATGTTCCATCTAACAGGTTCCTTACCTCTGTCAAGTTTATTTTATGAGGACATTTCGTAGCATAATGACCAACTCTTCCACAAGCAAAGCATTTGAAAGGTAGCTTACCTCTGAATCTTCCAGTTCCCTGTTGAAGTTTCTTGACAAAATTTGATTCTTCCTTTTCTTCTGACATATGTCCTGGCTCATAGTAATCTCCTTTTCCTGAAGCTTTGAATGCAACTTCTCTTCTGTCTGATGGTCCTCCTTTTCTCATTTTGTAAGCAATTAGAATTGCGTGTAATTGTGACATGGTAAGATTCTTTAGATTCTTCTTTTCTTCTATGGCAGAAACTTTTGAATCAAAATTAGGAGACAAAGATCTTATAACTTTCTCAACCAAAACAAGTTCTTTTATTTCTTCACCCAAGTTTTTCATACAATTTACGATCTCAGCTATACGTAGGAAATAGCTAGCCACACTTTCATCATTATGCATTCTGAGACTTTCATATTGAATTCTAAGAGTTTGTAATTTTTCTCATTTTAACTGCTCATCTCCTTCATAGCTCAGAACGATCGTGTCCCATATTTCTTTTGCGCTTTTAAGCTGCATCACCTTGACAAATTCTGATTGAGATAGACTTCCCAACAGAGTATTGATAGCTTTTGCATTTGTTTCATACTGCTTCCTACCAGCTGAATCTGTAGGAGTTGCTGACGGAAATGTGTATCATGTTTCCACAATATCCCAAACTTCTGTACCAAGAGAATGAAGATAGGCAGTGATTCTTACCTTCCAATAGATGAATTTGGTTCCATCAAATATAGGTGGCCTGATAGATGCTTCCTTTTTGTAGTTGCTCATGATGATAGATCTTCGTTCAAGCGATCAAGCTTTTCCTAAAGGACTTGCTCTAATACCAATTGATGAAAATAATACTGAGAGGGGGGGGGTGAATCAGTATTATCAAACTCTTTTCAATTTATACAAATATTAGTAGATGAAACTTGGTTATATCTTTCAAACTTATAATATATTAATCTGTGTGTCAGAATCATATAACAAGAACAACAATAGAGCAACAGTCACACCAAGGAACACAAGATATAAGGTGGAAACCCAATGTGGGTGAAAACCACCTGTTGCAATATGTCTCTATCTTTTTTCAATTAGAAACTTCTTTTTACAATGATTTTGTACTGGTGCAGTCCTTTACCAGTATGCAGGCTTCAACCCGCAGAGGGCTACAACCTTCTCTTTTCTTCCAAGGACCTCGTTTCATAAATTTTTAGACTGGATCCAAGAATATCAATCAAACATCAAATAGATATGAAATTACCCAACTTCCTTGTGCAAATACTACATCAATAGCTTCTTAATACAACAACCAAGAAAAAATATAGAACCCTGAACTCAACAGTAATAAGAAAAGGCAGCTAAAAATATTTCAAAGAAAAGTCTGCAACTTCACCAATAGAAACCTACGGAAATCTGCACTTCCTCTGTGTCGAGCCTGCGCACTTCCGCACCTATTATGTCCTCTATTCTGTGCACCTCCGCACCTGCGGTGTCAACTGGACTATGTACCTCCACACCTACGCCGTCAATTAGACTGCGCACCTCTGCACCTACGACGTCAACTGGACTGCGCACCTCTGCACCTGCGCCCTCAACTGGACTGCGCACCTTTGCACCTGCGGCGTATCTCGCCTGCGGTCCTCTGGGTACAGACACTTTATCAATCCTTAATTATACCCCAGTTGGTCAACTTCACAGTTCTGATTATACACCAAAGAGATCTCGACCCATCAGTTGATCCGCCTTATAATGCTCAGGTTTTCCTTGATTCAGATCCAACTATCAAACCGATCACCAGAGTTTTAGATCTTGCTCTTAAGATATTCAACCCACACAAGTGTGAAGGCCAAATGATCTCCTTCCCTCTTTATAGTCAAGGCCTTTCTCAAACCATGGACCAAAACCATAGAGATCCAATACTAGGGACCCAAAACCTGGGTTTAGATGCAAAACCACGGACCAAAACCATAGGATCAAGAGTGTCGGACTAAATATCATGGACCAAACATAAGATTTTCCATGTGCACATTTTTCTCTGCATGAAAGTTCGTGCATTTTAGGTTCGCACTATTTGTTCGGAGTCCATGCAAAATTATCCGCATCTTATGAACTGCGCACTTGCGCAACCTAGCAATGTCCGCATCTTTTGGATGGTGCACCTGCGGAACGCGAAAATAATATTGCTGCACTATAAATTGTCATCTGATTCCTTTGTCCTACATCCCATGTATACTGACACATCTGCTATTCTCTTCTGTAGACTCATTTGGTTGTGCATAAGTGAATTGTTCTTCTATGAGTGGGTTGTCATCAAGTACAACACATACATCATAATGCCAACACATTGAATTAAAGGAATAATTTGAAAGCACTCAAGTGGATCGACAAAACATATTTGTTGAATCAAAAGAGAATTTTGAAGTCTTACAATTAAAAAATAATTCAATACCAAAAGGTCTTATTGCTCTTGAGAAGTTATTCGATCAAAATGATGTGTTCAAAACCCCAAAGATATAGGCTAATGAAGAGGAAGTAGAGATCTGCAATCTAGGGACTTCAGTTGTACCTAAGTTAATTAAAATCTCAAAATTTCTTTCAACTGATATGAAAGCCAAATATGTTGAGATAATGAAAAGGTTTGTTGTTTTTGCTTGGAGCTATGCTGATTTAAAACAATATGATTCCTTTATTATTCATTATACTATTCCCATTAAAGAGAATGAGAAACCTTTCAAACAAATGTTAAGAAGAATTAATCCTCTTCTCATGCCCTTAATTGAAAAGGAAATTAAGAAATTCTTTGATGCCAAAATCATAGTCCCAATCAGATTCTCAAATTGGCTTGCAAATTTGGTTCGAGTGAGGAAGAAGAGTGGAGAAATCAAAATTTGTATTGACTTCATAAATTTGAATAAGGCTTCATTGAAAGACAACTATCCTCTTCCCAAGATGGATTTAATTCTACAAAATATTGTTGGTTCACAAAGAATGTCTATGCTTGATGGCTTCTCAAGGTACAATTAGATTCTTGTGCATCCAAATGATCGAGAGAAGACAACCTTCACAACGCCATGGGGTACATTATGTACGCTAAGATGCCTTTTGGTCTCATGAGTGTGGGGGCCCCTTTTCAAAGAGCAATGGATATTGTTTTTGCTGAAGAAAAGGCTAAATTAGTGGTTGTTTATCTTGATGACATCATAGTTTTTTCAAAGAGAGAAGAATATCATTTGAAGCACCTTGAAAGAATTCTGCTAAAATGTAGAAGGTCTGGTATTTCTCTAAATCCCACTAAAAGTATCTTTGCTTTAACATTAGGCAAGTTACTTGGTCATATTATTTTTGAAGAAGGAATTAGGATTGATCCTAATAGATTTAATGCAATTCAAAAGCTAGATCTACCAAGAAGTAGGAAAGAGATCCAATCTTTTCTTGGAAAGGTGAATTTTGTTAGGTGCTTCATTCCTAATTTTGCTGAGATAGTCAAGGATATAACAAGGATGTTAAAGAAAGGAGTAGAATTTAAGTGGAAAGCTAAAGAAGAAAAATATTTTGAGGAAATCAAGAAGGCACTTACGCAAGCACTGGTACTCATTAGCCCAGATTTTACCAATGAATTTCTTATTTTTACATTTGCTTATGAGAATACAATTGTTGGATTCCTGCTACAAAAAGGAAAATAAGGTATTGAACAACCTATTTCTTTCTTTAGTAGGACATTAGCAAATGCTAAACTGAAGTACAATATTCTATAAAAGCAAGCTTATACCTTGGTGAAAGCTATAAAAGATTTCAGAATCTATGTTCTACATTCTCATATCGTGGCATATGTTCCAAATGTTGTAATAAAGGACATTCTAACACAAGCAGATCCATATGGTAAAAGGGGAACATGTATAGCCAAATCATTAGAATATGACATTGATATAAAACCTACCAAATTGGTGAAGGGTCAAGGCTTGGCAAAGCTAATGACTCAGTCAAATCTAGATTGTCTTGACATAAATTTGAATGCAGAAATTTCTAAAAGTGAGGAAGAATTGGTCCAAATCAATGAGAAATTCTTGGTTTCAGAATGGTACAAGGATGTGGCTTTTTTTCTACAACATAATAAAGCTCCTACCAATTTAACAAAGTCCAAAGCAAGGTTTTTCAAGCTGAAATCCTTAAGATATTTTGTATATGACCAAAATCTGTTTTGGAAAGATGTAGGAGAGATTTTGTTAAATTGTCTCCTTGAAGAAGCTAATAAAGTGATTTAAGAATTTCATAAGGGAGATTGTGGAGGACACCATTATTGGAAAGCTACTGCAAATAAGATCTTAAGGGCTGGATATTTTTCGCCAACTATTTTTAGAGACATTTACAAAAGGGTGGCTACATGTCATGAATGTAAAATCATTGAAGGAAGAAGAAAGCTTGTGCCTTTGCCTTTGGTTCCTATATATGTGGAGGCACCTTTCTAGCAATGGGGTTTGGATTTTATTGGAGAAATTCATCCTCCTTCATCAGGACAACATCGTTGGATTCTCACAACAATGGATTACTTCACCAAATGGATAGAGGAGATTCCAACTAGGCAAGCTAATGATTCAGTAATTATCTCTTTTCTAGAAAATAACATATTGTCTAGATTTGGCTGCCCAATGATGATTATAACTGATAATGCTCAAGCTTTTAAGTCCAAGAAAATGATTAACTTTTCTCACCAATATCACATTACTCTCAGACACTCTACTTCTTACTATCCACAAGGGAATGGTCTTGTTGAATCATCAAACAAAAGCATTGTAAGGATCATTAAAAAGGTGCTACAGGAAAGCAAGAAATCTTGGCATTTGAAATTGAAGTATGCCTTGTGGGCTGATAGGATTTGTACAAAGAGATCTATTGGCACTTTGCCATATGAATTAGTGTACGGCGCTGAAGCTATATTTCCAACATCACTTGGAGTACCGGTAATGAAACTAATTCAAGGACTAGAAGAGGAAGCAAATGCCATTCAAAGGGGAATCAATCAGCTAATAGCCTTGCAGCAGAAGAGAAATGAAGTATATGAAAATCATCAACATGGTTAGAATAGAGTCAAGAATACATTTGATAAAAAGATCAAAGAAGTTAGTTTTTAGATCCATGACAAAGTGTAGAAATGGGAGGCCAGAATTGAAGAAAAAGGCAAGCATGGTAAGTTTGAGTATTTGTGGAAAAGTCCTTATCAGATTGTTGCTTTCCATGGAAACAATACTTACATTCTGTAGGAAATTAATTGAGGATCATCTGTAGGAGGACCTGCTAATGGCAGGTTCCTAAAGCGCTATCAATTTCTCATAACATTGTATATATGCATCTTATCATTTTTTTGCTAATAATGACAAGCTGAAACAGAAGGCTTAAGCCCAAGGTGAAGGCCCAAGAAGCTCAAAGGGGATGCTTGTCAAATAAATTTCTGTTTATCATAAGTGGATGAAGCACTGGACCTGTGAGTTCTTAGTGTACCATAAGGGAAAACTATCCCAAGTGAAGCCACTGTTATCACTATAAAGAACAAAATTGGACAACTTTTATGGTTTCGAAGTTGTAAGTCAGTATTGGTCAAGCCATTTATATTGTTTTGTTTAGGGATTCTAAAACATAGGATAGAGTCTTGTTTCCATTGTTAAATAAGGTCAAAAATCTTGTTTTTAACTACCATTAGTCCCATATTGGTTCATAGGTGTCATGCATTAAGACTGTTTTGAAGTTGGCATGTGCTACGAAATCAACTAGGAGTTTTCGTAGCGCAAACTCATAAAAATACACTATGTGTGCTATGAAAACAGAGATTCATAACTAGGAGATTTTGTAGCGCAAAACCCAGAATTTGCATTGGCTGCACTATGAAATCGAGGCTTCGTGCCAGATCTTGTCTAACTGTATTTTCCATCAAAATCTGTTAATGTTTCATCACCATGTCTCAATCCTTGAACCATGCCTATCACATGTAGCCATTCGTTCTCATCATTAGATTCATTAGATATATTTTACGCATTCTTTCAAATTTCAAAAAAGTGAGGTGAGGTGAGTTAGTCTTGGCTTTTCTCGTGTTCCTTTCATGCATAAGAAGACAATTGGCCAGCTTAAGGATGACACTCATCAGAACTTTTTGAAAGCTCAAGGGAGGCAGTGTTCAAACCAATACAATGCAGGTTTATCTTCAAGAATTTTTTTTGTAGGGATTTCATAGACATGTCTGAAGAAAGGAAGAATCACAGATCAGGTTCGTGTCTTAGAGCTGAGCCTGAAGGTTTAGACGTGCTCATTAGAAGCAGAGAGGTTGAACATGCATTCAAACAGGTGGGCTGTTGGAGATTCTGCAAAAAACTTCAAGGTGGTCATGTTCATGTAACCAAAGATTTTTCTTTCAATTTCACTGGTTTTAATTCAAGAGTTGGAGTTCTAGAAATTCCAATTTCTCCTGAGGACATATCTGCAGTCACCTAGATACCAAGAGGCCAAGAAAGATGGTTCAAGAACTTTAAATTCAAAATGGCACCTTGCTGAGAATTTTTGAAGCCAGAATTCATAGGCTCGGACTTAACCAATTTTTTTCCCAGAAGCTGTGTAAAGGATTCATATGTCAACCTGCTGACATGCATCCAAAGATATTTTACATGTGAAGGGAGATACCATAAGGTTTACTCTTACCATTTCAAGCTCCTCTTACATTTCACTGGAAAGATATCTCTTGATTTACCTTTTTATCTGTTTTGAAGCTTAGGCAAAATGTCTGATAAGGTTCAATTGAATAAAGAAGCTTGTGAAACCTCCTTATTCCATCATGGGTTGATCAAGTTGATAGTTTTACATGAGCTTCAGAAGATTGGAAGAGAATGGTTTGCTTTCTTGTTTATGATAGGCTTTAAAACTGAAACAGGATTTAGCCCTAAGGCTAAAGAGATTTCTTCACCAACGGTAAGTCATCAGGAAGAAACAAGATCAAGAAGATTTGTAAAATTGAAAGCCAAAAAGTAGGTGAAGGAGCCTATGTCACCACTAGCAGTCCAAGACACCCCTCAGCAGTCACAGAGAAAAAGGTTCAGATCAATGAGGTGGTACAAGAGCAGTCTATTGATAAAACTGTCCAAAGAAGAGTAACAAGAAGTCAATTAGCTAAGGAGAAGGGGAAGACCGTGATTGTTGATGAAATCCCAACTTCAAAGGGAAGTTTGAATGATCTCCTCTAGGCTATAGACATAGAAGAGACTCCTCTGGTCCAAGCAGAGCTACTAGAATCCAGCAAGAACAAAACCAAAAGAGTTAAATCTTCCAAAAAGCTTAAATGACTAGGTCTCAGAGTTTGTGTTCAAGCCAAGAAGACCCGAGGCAAGGCATTCAAGAGAGATACAAGAGGCATAGCGAGAAGCAAGTGAGATAGGGGAGTTAGCGGAATTACATGAAGAACCTGTGGTTCCATCAAAAACATCATCGCAACTGCATAAAGATGACAGAGGTAAGGAAGTTATCACTCAACAGGAGGAATGTGGTTTTGAAGAGGTGAAAAAGAAATTGAAGCTTGCCAATCTCGAGATTGCCAAACTTAGGAAAAAAGCAAGGAAACATGTTGTTAAGAAAGCCAATTTGAATAGAATGGAGGCTCTATGGGAAGATAAAACAGTTTCAATACCCGAAGTAGTTAGCTATCATGCTTAATATTTCACTTGGATGGTCCCTGGAATAAAAGAGGCAAGATATATCAAAAGGGTCAATGAAAAATTGAGAACTGGAATTCGAATGATGCAAAGACAGATTGAATATTTGAAGATTCAACTAAATGAACCAGAAGAACAGCCCCAACATAAATGAACCTAACAGTAACTGAAGAAATTTTGTCATAATTTTGATACAAAACTTACTTTCTCAAGATTGAATATTATTTTTGGATGGAAAATGTCAGTTTCGTTGGCTCATTAGCATATGGAGAAGTCATTAAAAATCCCAAGAAAGAGAAAAAACTATGTTTTTGATTCACACAACAATTTCGTAGCGCGCTACAAAACTGCCAAAAATGACATATAATGCACAGTAGTTTCGTAGCGTGCTACGAAACTGTTGAAGATGCCAGTTTTTCTTTTTGAATCAATTTTGAAATGAAAGGGGGGAACCATTATGAAAGAATGTTGTTGTAGAAGAAGCAAAAGGGCCACCTCAGAATTTTTGAATTCTAAGCAAAGGAAAATTCAAAGAATGAGAGGCATTTAATATCTCCAAAACTCTCCACTACGAAAACAAAAGTCATTTCATAGCTCAAATAGTTGTCATGCTTCAACCATCATCTAAGGGTTTTGTCTTATCGCGAGTATATGAGGAGGACCTTTGGTCTAATTCAAGGCATCACATATTATTAAAAGGATAAGATCGTTAACAGAATTCGAGGAACCACTTTGGAGACCAAAACAGAGAAAATAGGGGCAGTTTTCCTGGTATCCAGGGATAGTTAAAGGACAAGTAATCAAAGGACAACACGAAGCTTAAAGTCGTCACTCAAGCCAAAGATGAAGAGGGACAAATGTCAAAGAATGTGTTTGTTTTCATAGCTAAGATTGTTACCAACATAGATAAGGAGTTAACTCCTAGTCAAATTAGGTCTCTCAGACTGTTAGTTTACAGTCAGTTGTAATTAATAGTTTGTTTAAAGTTCAATAGGTGTTAGGTCTAGAGAAATTCGAATTCCCCTCTTGTTGGAGGAAGGAATTCAAGCTTGTAAGGAAAATCTATATATGAGAAGAGTTGTAATGCATTAGGGGTTGGAAATTTTCAAAGAAAACACTCATATTGTGTCATTGTAGAAGATTATGTTTTTATGAATACAGACTTTGGCTTTACTTCTCAGGATTTAGAAAGAGTTCAATGATGGCTTGTTTTATGTTTTTCCTCACTTCCTAATTTGCAGTAGTATGAATGTATGATACTTAGAACTCATTTTCTATGCTCTAACTTCCTTCATGCATTTATAGACTGTGTTCCCTACATGTTTCTATGTGTTAAATGATATATTAAACTTTTGATGCCTTGACTTCCATGTTCAACTAATGTTGTTGTCATACTAAGAATTTTCTAACTCCATAAGCCTAATGGCTATTTATTGACTATATTTCAACCATTGACACTCCTTCATTTGTTTCATAGAGTTATCCATCTAATCTATTATCAAAATCTTTAACCTAGTGAGAGAGCCCTCTCAAGTTGAGGAGGCTAAGGCTCAACCAAAAGTTGGTTTGAAGAAATTACTCAAGGTCTACCTAATCAACAGTCTGTTAGGGTTAGGTTTTGTGATAACATGATCAAGGAATTCCTCATCAAGTGGAAATACACCTCTCAAGAAGATGTGAACTTAGAACCAATCATTATTCTTCTACAATTTCCACAGCTTCAGCCTTGAGGGCAAGGCTACTTTTGATGGGTGAGGGCATGTTAGGGTCCAACCCTAACCCCTTTATTTAGGTAATAAGCCCAATAGGTTGAGTCATAATCATAGCTAGTTAGAGAGTAAATAAATTCCGCATTAATAATTATAGGTGGTTGACGCGCATTAGAGAAAAGGGACCACAATTAGTTGTAAACGGATCATAATTAATAAATAAATTGGTTAACCCGTGTTATGTAAGGGACCACTAGTAGTTAGGGTTTTCAATGTAATTTGGCTATACATAGTCTTAGTTAGTAAAGGAAAGATCATTGAGTCTTATTTTAATCGAGCTCTTCTCTGCTGGAGGTTACCTCCTCGAAGAGGCAAATGAACATTGAATCTACTTCTAAATAATAAAATACTTGTTGTTTTTCTCATTTTATTGTGTTCTGGGCTATATTTCTTTGCATTTTTGGTATTTTGGAATTTCTTGTAGGTCAAGAGCATAACAACTTTAGTGACATCTAAATCCAATTGGGTTGCCATTCTCAAATTATTGTACTCAAACGAGAGCAGAGATTTCTTTCCACAAACCAAATCATAAGGGGTAAAACAAATAGTTGTTTTCCAAGTTGTGTTATAGGCCCAGGTGGCCACCACTAATTTGTCTTCCCAATCCTTCCTACTACTGCTCGTAATCTTAGTGAGGATTCCCTCTAATTCCCTCTTTATGACCTCTACTTGTCCATTGGCTTGAGGATGATAAGAAGTAGATTTTACGTGCTTGATATGATGCTTCCTTAATAGGTTCTCGATTAGATGTGATGTGAATCCCTGATTGGTGACTATCTCTCTGGGGTACCCAAATTTGTAGAACAAATTCTCCCTTAATAACTCAACCACTTTCTCCTCTATTGTTGCCTTGATAGCCATTGTCTCAGCCCACTTTTTCAAATAATCAATGCACACAATGATGTACTTATTATGCCTTGATGGTGGATCAATTAGCCCAATGAAATCCATGCCCCACTTGTCAAATGGCCCCAAAGCCACTTGCGGTTGTAGGGGAATTTCATCATTAGGTGTGTTGGGTTGTGTTATATTCTTTCCACATAGTTAATAGGGGGTTTGAGGGGTACTCGTAACCCCACTTTATGGGGTCCGGGGCAACACCCTAGAAAATTTTGGTTTTGGACCCTATGTTAGGTTGGGCAGACCCACCTATGGTTTTGTGCATGATTTTCGCACATGTTTTTTGGACGCGATGGTTTTCAGTCTATGGTTTTGGACGCGATGGTTTTCGGTCCATGGTATTGGATGCT
>APFE031427534.1:153043-190547 GCA_000404065.3 Pinus taeda
TCTTGCATTAAAACAACACCAATTCCATTTCTTGAAGCATCACATTCCACAATAAAGGTTTTTGTGAAGTCTAGTGTATCTAAGACCGGTGCTTGGCACATTTCCTCTTTAAGATGTTAGAAAGACTTTGTTGCTTCTGAAGTCCA
Organism: Pinus taeda; assembly: GCA_000404065.3. Classification (NCBI taxonomy): domain Eukaryota; kingdom Viridiplantae; phylum Streptophyta; class Pinopsida; order Pinales; family Pinaceae; genus Pinus; species Pinus taeda. The sequence goes on from APFE031427534.1 coordinate 153,190, forward strand.
TGAAAATGCATCTTTCTTCAATAATGTTGTTAGAGGTGCTGCTATTCTCCCATAATTCTTAACAAACTTCTGATAATACCCTGTCAACCCGAGAAATCCTTGTAGATGCTTTATGGATGTGGGGAGTTTCCATTCCTTAATGGCTTTAAGTTTTCTAGGGTCTACCTTAACTCCTCCATGAGATACAATATGACCCAGATATTCCACCTCTTGTACTCCAAAGAAGCATTTGGATATTTTTTCATATAATTGTTTCCCCTCTAATAGTTGTAGCACCCTGTCAACATGTTCAACATGATCCTTCCAAGACTTTTTGGAGATCTGGAGAAATAGATTATTCCAATGTGGAAACATCTAGTGAACATAATTGTGCAATTACACCTATTTTTTCTTTTTTTAGAAGCTTTTTCATACTGTTAGAGTTGATTATCTTTCCCGGTTTCCCTGCAATACCCCTTAAGTCAAATTCCTTTCCTTCCACAGAAAATTTCATGAAAAGTTCTTGAAAATTGAAAGCTATTGTACCCAAGGATTGTAGCCATTGGACTCTTAGTACAACATCAACACCTCCCATTGGAATGGAAAGCATTGGCCTAGTAAATACATATTCTCCCGTGGATAGCTTGATATTATGGCACTTTCTAGAGATATTTATCTTTCCTCCATTTGCAACCATCACTTGACACTTTGGTGGTGGATATAGGAATCAATTCAATTCTTTTGCTATCTTACAATGAATAAAATTGTGGGTACTTCCTGAATCAATCAATACTATTACCTCTTTCTTCTTAATTTGTCCTTCTATCTTGATGGTTTGAGGAATGGTAATTACAACCAATGCATTACAAGATATGGTCTGATTCATTTCTTCTTTATCTAGGCTTTGTTCCTCGAGTATATCCTCTTCTTTTGACCTTTCTTGCTCCTTTTCTTCTTCCTCTTCGCAATCGATGTAGAATAATTTCTTCTCAGCACACTTATGACCTTTAGTGTATTTCCTATTAGAACTGTAACAAAGCCCTTTTGCTGTTTTTTCTTCCAATTGTTATGGTGTCAACCTTATAGGTTGTGGAAGACTAGGGGCAACAACACTTCCATCTTTATAGTTGTGAATGGTATGCTTCCTGGTTGCCATAATTTTGCTTTCCATATTTCTTGCTAACCTGAATGCCTTCTCTAATGAATCAGGTTCCCAAAGGCGAACATCATGTTGGATATTATCCTTTAAAGACCCTATGAACACATCAATCCTATGCTCCTCTGGAATATCTTTTACCCTTATGTTCAATTTTTGGAACTCCTCAATGTGCTCCATTGTTGAACCCTTTTGTTTGAGACTTATCAATTGGCTAAAAAAAGTGTTGCTTTTTGTATCCTCATAATGTGTTGTCAATTCTTCTGTAAAAAATTCTCAAGTGATAATTTGTTTACGAGAGAAAATCCATTCATACCATACAAACTAATTTGGTTCCAAATATAAAGTTGCAATATACACCTTTTGTGTGTTTTCCACATTATTGAGATCGAAAAATTGCTCCATTTGTAATATCCATGTTGCGGGATCTTTGCCATCAAACTTCCTTATATCAATTTTTTGAATATGGTGGGTATTTGGTCCAATATTAGAGTCTATGAAATCATGATTAACATTTCTTTTGTTCTCATCATGAGTTTCCTTTACTACCCTTTCACCATTAGTAAGCATTGTTTGTAGAAATTTTGTCAAATCTGTCTTCAAATCTGTTTTTAAATCTTCGATGCCTGTCTTCAAAACTATCTTCAAATCGTCCATATTAGCTTCCATGCAATTCATCTTAGCTTCCATGCCATTTATCTTAGATTCCATGCCATTTATCTTAGCTTCTGTTAGCTTTTGTGAGAGTGACATTTGTTGCACTTGGTCTTGTAATTTTGATATATCATGTAGCATTTCTTCCTCTTCTTCATGAGTCACGCTAGTGGTTTCAGGTTGCTTACTAGGTGTTTTAATTTTCTTTCCTCGGGGAATCAGTTACTGATAATAATTCTCTACTATGCCCTTTGAATTCTTCAAAATAATTTTTCAAATCAAGCTTAAGAAATTTTTTAAAAAAATCTACACACCCTTTTTCACTTTGTAGGAGCTTGATATTGCCTCTGATGTATCTCTATAATTTCGGATCATCCAGTTTTGAAATTATGATCTACAATAGCCCTATGTGTCCTCTTTCTAATGCCACCTGTCTGATCCAAATTGGATTCTCCAAGGAAGAGTTATGCCAAATATCCCACAGTGACCTGATTATAGACTAGTTCAGTAGAGGGAACTTGTACGATGTGCCACAAGTCATTGTTTCGACCTTTTTCTCTAAAAAAATATATACAAGAAACTACATTCCGTCCTCTTTCTATAAATTCTTACAAAATTTAAATCCAATGCTCAGAGAGAAAGTTATGACAATTGTCCCCTGGTCACCTGTTTGGAATGTAATTCAGGAGTCTGCAAAAATATCAACTTCCTCGAATCATATCTCTGCAAATATAGTGTGAAAAGCTCTTAAAGCTGGATCCGAGGTTTAGTGTGATTTCTTCTCAAATGGGTTTTTTTTTTGAGCTTCTAAAACGTTGCAGAAAAAAATTTATAGTGAAAATTCCACGATCACCTATTTGGAGCAGTGAAACCCTAGAATCCAAAGCTCTGATACCAAATGTTATGAAACCAGCTCAAAAAAAGATAGAATGGATAGATCGATGCCTTAGAATTCAGCCTCTTCGAGGGGGTAGCCTCCTTTACATTACATAAATGAACAATTCTTGGATGATTCAAATGACAAAACCTCCTTTCTATAAATAGGAGTCTAAAGAGTCGCAATATAACCCAGCCGACCTAACAATAATAATATAAAGCCACAAAAATAACAATAGAGGGATTCTATGGGGCACAGTAATAACAACATGGGGAAAATAGGGGCACAAAAATATTAAGGGATGCAACTACAATAGTAATGGGGTAATCACTAGTATTATATGGACCTAATAGCCTCCATCAAGGATAGACTTGATAGGATATTTTATGAGGAATACGAGTGAGTTTTATAAGGTACAAGTTTGAGATTTTTTTGAGGCATACAAGTGATTTTTTTGATGCACAAGTGCAAGATTTCCTAAGGCACATTCCTCTATGATCAAGCAAGTTTCTTGACATAAAGATTTCTGTGGTCAAGTAAGTTTTTTGTGGCACTATATTTATATGGCACCTGAACCTTGTGTGGCACTATACTTCTATGGTATTTGAAATTTATGTGGCACTATAACCTCTGGTGGTTATGAAAGTTCTTGGAAGATATCTTCCTCTATAGTTATATGAGTTATCTAGGACATTATTTCAATAGCATGTGGAATCTTAAGAATAATATTATGGACATATAGGAGGAGGGTTGACTTGGAACTTGGAAATTGGCCTATTGCTTAGTTTGTTTATGACTTGGATTTCTATCTTTTTACAAAGATTCAATAAGGAAATTATTGCTAGGTTTTCCCTTTGTGAGTTTTTCCTTGGATTTATCCTAACTTCTAGTGTCTATTTTATTTTTGTACGTTATGATCCCTACTTTGTTTCATTAATAAATGTATAATTGCATGGTGACATAGTTAAATGAAAGAAGTGAACATATATATCAAGCACAAGTAATTATCATGATCATAAATTATAATTTACACTTGAATTTGGGCATGGTATCATAGCTTATGGTTGAATATCACTCTCCTCATATGGACGAAGCTTCTAAGTGTCAACTCTAGTTTCAATACTAAACCTCTAGACTTGTTGTATAGGCTAGAAAACCCTCAGAAAATCAAGAAAAAAATGATTAAAGCTCTAATCTTAGGAGCTCGAAAGATTGTTCAAGATCAAATTTTATTCTTTGTCTAATTTGTGTTGAAGATAAAGAAAATAACCTCAAATCTTGAAATAAGCTAAACCTTAATAAAAATTGTGTCAGAGCTTGTTCATGTTCCAAAGATGAAATCTTAAGACATTTCATATATCTAAATCATCTTCTAGAAGTCGATCTTATCCTCAAGTTTTCTAAACCAAAAAGTTCAAATGATCTCTATCTTAATCAAACAAGGTTGAAGTCTAAAAGGAGTTGCAGAGACTGTCAATTAAGCCAATTTTCAAATCTCAGAATTATAACAATGGCCATAATTATTCATATTAAACCTTATTTTGAGGACCAAAATATATCAATCTCTTATATCATAGGGCTCTCACCATCCCGTCTCGTTTTGGATCAACGTTCTAGTTGGTATATATTGTTGTTAATAAAAAGGTATTTTTTCCAAAACCGAAGGCTCTTGAAGGCAATCAAGACCTTCCATGAAACTTTAAGTCATGTAGAGACAATTCTTGTTGATATGATGACTCCTCTCCTTGTGATGTCTTTGATTAAGTTCAAATAAAATATGTTATTGATGATTGTTAATACAAATCATATTTTGTTTTTTGATGCTAACATGAAAGTCTTCAAAGAAAAGGAAATTCAAGAAATTAGCAAAAGGATATAAAAAATATGAAGTTGTCAGAATGAGGTATATCGTGAATTAATGATCTAGAATCATCTTTTGAAATTACATAGTACAAAATACTAGATCTAATGTGACATATATTATGAAGGAATTAAAGTATGCATTAATAAGGGCATTAAACTGCAAAATTATTAAGATTCTTGTAAGCATGTTGTTTTGTGGATAAATTCCTTCTGTGGATAGAAGAAATCTTGTCAGACCTAGTGGCTTAGCCTAAAAAGAACCGAGGAAAATCTACACAGTTTTTTGTTACAAATGTTTGAAATATGAAAGGAAAAAATACTTGGAATCTAATGCAATATTCCTTCTTCCCCTTACTTGTTAGCTTCAGCTCCAACTCCAATTTCTAAAAGTGGAACCTACAAATAATCCAAAACAAGCAATATAAAAAAACCTAAAATGTAACATATACAAACAATTCTAATCAAGATCTAATGTATAGGAGAAATAATGCACCTTTGTATTAATAATGGCACGAAAACATTACAACCCTTTTAGGCTTTTCTTTGTGAATCTCTCCCAATTATATTGTCCTTACTTTGCCAAGTTGTAAGCCTTAAATCAAAACTAAAGCACATGAATGGATCATGGACCTCTAGACACAAATGAGTGGCATAAAGGCATAATTAAAGTCTCCAAAAGCCAACCTAGACTCTATGGTAGGTGCTGGATTTATAGGGTAAATGAGGTATTTTTGGATTTATCATTCTAAGGATTAGATCTACTCTAGAGGAAGGTAAATTCTAAGAGAGAAGAGATAAAATATCATTAGTAAGAGTTAGAGATCAGATCCAATAGTAAATGGTTAAAACTACTCCTAAAGCTTCTAGAGAGAGAAACTTCAAAATTATTTCTTTTTTTTTCACTCATTTCCAGCTATCATCACACTTGTTGCAAAAGAAACATGTGCTAACCAACACATGTTGGATGTATGTAAACTGTGTCATCATAGGTTGTCTCAAAGGCAAGTGCATTGATCCACAAAATTAGAGTTCTTAACCAATGTAATCCAAGATTATTATAACTTATGGAGATAGAATTATTTTGGCTTTATAAGGATGATTGCAAGGTGTAAATGGATGATGATAGATCCATATTTAAGGTTATTTGTTTGAATGTTACAAAATGACCTTTAACATTGGTAAAGGAAAGTGCCAAGATTGTTGTACTCCAATGGTATTAAAAAGACGATCATAAGAGACACCTTGAATGTCATTATGTTCCTATTGCTCAAAAGATATTTTGAATATAATGATCATTCAAAAGTAAACACCCTTTGAAACACGTGCTTCTAATCAAAAGATGATATCAAAAGGTGTGAAGGGCCTATGAATAATCTATAAGGTTTGTGGAAGAGTATGTGATCCAAGTTCTTCTTCATGAATGAATAAGGAAAATATTAGGGGCTACGGTTAAAACCTTGAAGATAGAAACTCTAGAAAGGGATGACATAATGATGATGATGATATAAATAACCCTAATAAAATTGCAAGTGGATGCATGGTTAAGAGGGAGCTGAATTTTTTCAAAAGATAAGTATTCTATAAATTTTATCTTTGATTAAGGCTATTGTTATTGATTTTTAGCTAGCCTCTTGTCTATATATCATTTTCTTGGTTGCAATCATTTTTTCATGTCCTATCAGAGAGGATGTGGGATAATGGCTAGGGCTACCCTAGTATTGGAAGCAGATGGAAGAACTAGAAGAATGAAGCAAAGCATAAGGACTTTCTTGATGTGTAGAACCAAGTTAAGAGGGAGAAACAAATTTAGAGTATTTGTCAAGATCTAGCATGTAGCAGCTGGAGGTATAGAAGCAATTAGGCTCTCCTAGTAAAAGGAAAAGGTTCATAATAAGACTTTTTCCTTAGTTGGAAGAGTTTCCAAGAATTTTGTTGGACATTAAAAAGCAGTACCATGATTGAAGAATATATCATATTGATTGAATAAGAAAAAGATTGATCTTAATGATTTTTTTTCTAATGATAGAAGGATTTTCATGTTAGAATACAGACATGTTGTTTTCAGGGGGAGATGGAAGAATATTTTGACATAAAGGATATTGGATTAATACGCTACTACGTGCGACTAGATATTTGATAGAAAACTGATGAAATTTTCCTTGGTCAAGGGGAGCGAGTGATAAAGATCCTCCAAAAGTTTGGGATGATGAATTGTAGACATATGACGACTTATATTAGAAAAATTTGGGGGGTTTTTATATTATTCATCCATCATTGTACTAATAACTAATCAGTTCTTTGATGTCTTTGATTCTATTACTAGGTTGGAAGAGTTTTCGATGAGAAAAGTTCAATTGGTGATTGTTTCTACTTGGCGTATGCTATGGTTTCTTAGAAGAAAAGGAAGCAATATTTTATTTGTGCAAGTAGTTTGGCTCCGTAAAAATGTTTATTTGATGGCATGCTGGTTTTGACCATGATATTTTGTAATGATCAAACCAATATGAATATTGTTAGAGAACCTAATTTTTGATGGAAGGTCAAAGCACATTATGATTTAATATATGGTGCAAATGGGAGATGAAAATATACAATAAATCTCCATGGATAAATAGGTAATTGATCTAAGGGAAGCTTGATTAATTCCAAGACAAGCTTGGGCTTGTGGATAACTCCTCCCAAATTGAAAGGGATTGAGGATGGAAGCTAGTTCTCCTTGTGACATTTGTGACTAGGAATAATAGTCGTAAGTCAAGTACATGGGCACATATAGGGATAATGGTGGATTAGAAAAGCATATTGGATAGTAATTCTTGAGTCATGTAGTATGTATGAATATGATTAACACCCTAATTCAAGTATATTGATTTGGTGAAAGAATGGTCTAGTGGATTGTCATTTCCTTGTGAAAAGAAGGAAATTCACCTATGGAGGACATAATATAGTGAACCTAGGTGGAGTATGTGCCTATGAAAGGAAGTGTGGTGTCATATTGAATTCCTCTCAGCATTTTGGCCTGATCTAGTGGAGAGAAAAAGCTTGCTTATGAAGGCCTTGGTAATTTGACAATGCTAGTTATGATGATGCTATCATTAATGATGCTTATCATTCTCAATCCTTTCTTATAGAAGTATTCAACTTTATAATATCCCAATGAGTCATGATGAATACCTCCCTAGTTAAAAGGGAGTGTTCAAATTGTAACTAGGTTCAGTCGTCGTAATTTATCATTATGATTTTGTAAAGAGTAAAAAATATTTTATTTAAGAAAATTTGCTTGTTATGTCCCATTTGGACATTGAAAAGAAAAGAAAGTTTTAATTTTTAAAAGTATGTGTCTATCTCCAAGTTGACCAAGTCATCCCTCCAAGGATCAATTCAGCTTGCTGATCCAGGAGGATCCGTCGATCCAATTTCACAAGTGTTCAAAGTGTCGTCATCAGTATTCATGGGTGTCGTTCAGTGCCGTCATTGCTTTAATTCAACTTCGATAGATCTCCAATGTTGGTAATGATCAGGTTGTTCAGGATTTATGGTTGATATAGTTGATTGTGTAAAAGGGTTCGAGTCAAAATACCTAGTTGATGACATAGTCTTGTCATCGTCATCACTAGTGTCAGTTTCAAAGATTTGATGGTCATCGTTGTGCAATGTTGACGAATGTCGCATGGAGACCACAAGGATGTACCAGGGTTGATCGTCTGGTAAAGGCTTCAGTTTCTCCGATGTCACTGCGCAAAGCCGACATGGGTCTTGCATAGTTAAATGAAACTCTTTACCTAAGCCTAGACCTAAACCCTAACTCCTAAGCTATCTTCTTATCATTTGATTACCCTAAGAATCCTAATGCACTCTTACCTAAGACTAAACCATACATCCATGTTTAAACCTATGCTAAACCTAAATTCCAACCCTAAATACATTACATTCATGTATTAAATGCCTATCATTATGTATTAAATGCCTATCATTATGTATTAAAATACATTAATCCTAACCTAAACTCCTAAACCCTCTCAGCCTATTCCTATGTCAAACAATACAAATCCATTGCAATATAAAACAATACACAATCCCTAACCGCTAGTAGCTAACCGCGGTGAGACCGTGTCGTGTGAATACTGCAATAAATCATCGGGAGTTAACAACTATCCCTAACCGCCATCTTCTAAACCGCGTCGGATCTGGATGTCATGTGAATGTAGCAATAGTTAACTCGTTGGGGTTTGTAACTATTGGTACCTAACTGCCAACCTTTGACTGCAAGGGAGTTTGCAACAGATCATGTGAACAACAATAGAAACTATCGGTGGGTTGGTAGCCGGAACTGTGGGGTAAACCTTTCAGGTGGATGCCAAGGGTTAAACTGCTTGGTCACATGCCAGCGGTCCACCCAATCCGCACAATCAAACTATTTGCGGTTTCAAAATTTATTATATGGTTTATTTTGGGTTTTGTAATGTATTTTTGGCATGAAACTAATTTGAATACCATGACTATCACCCTAAGTGTCACAAAACCATAAGACCAAGTTCCCAAACCCATCATGGAGCAACCAATTCATCTTGTAATCAGCCCATGGAGGTTATTATGCATTTGTAGGCCTATAAAAGGGCAAGATTGCTTATTGAAGAACAGAAGAGTGGTTTTCAGCTTTTGTATGCAGGTTTTGGAGGGATAGAGGTGTTTTTGTTTTTTAGTGTTTTGGGAGCATCCAGAGTCGGATTTGGAAACCGTAGGTGGCATTGGAAATATGGTTTATAAAGCTATCTAATGACAGAGGCCAAAATTTCTTGCGTGCAAGTTTAGTCTGACTAAATCACTGGGTAATCCACTTCTTCTTCTCATTCCTAATAAAATGGTCACCCATCTTGAAAGCGGACCCCGAGACGTAGTCCATTAGGGACGAACTCCGTAATCAATATTGTTGTCTAGTATATCTTTGTTTTCACTATTTACACTTTTGTTTTGTATCTTTCTTATGGTTTATTAGTTGTCATAAAGTGTTCTTCTCTAGCAGTTTTCCTCATTTTGTGTGCTTTCGGTTTTCATTAAATTCACTAATGACTAATCAAATCTACATCAATATTTAATATATGATCATATTAGATCACTTGCCCAAGAGATGTGTTAAGAAATTCATTAAGAAAGTCTCAATTTGATTTTGCCTTGGTCAAATTGAGAAATTTGAATTTCCACATCAACAACCAACTTGTATGTACTTAACTTGTGTGACATGGCTTGTGTCACTTAGTTTACTCAACAAATTCAATTTAGAGGGCTTGGAGTTCCATTAAGCATGTGTGATTGCTATTTTGTAGCAATCAAGGTCAGTAATTTGAAGTTGTTTTCAATTAAACTAGTTCTAACTGTAGATAGAACTAGTAGAAGGTCAGTTGTGCAGTGAGACAAAATTCTAACTCAATGATCGTCCAATTAACTGATCAATCAACCCAATATAGCTAGTGCATTCAAAGAATTCAAGTTCCCTAGTTGTGGTGGAGATTCCAAGGCAATGTAACATCAATTGTAGACTAGTCTTGAGTGTATAGGTGTTGTATGCAACTAGATGATCAACCTTGGGAATTGCAAAGTCAATTGGGGGAAAATTCCTAAATAAGAGGGGCCTAATTCCTTAGGAATTACGTAAGGAAATATGGACTCAAGTTGAGGCATAAATTGACTAAATCTATCTAAGATCTTCTCATTGAGTAGAGATATAGGTTATTCATTTTCAGGTTGAGCTCTGACTGAGCTAGAAATTGTAATACATCTCTATTCATTTGAATAATGCAAGTAGGCATAAAGGGATTTTAGCAGTTGCTTTCTCCTAGAAAAAATATTGTGAATGCATGTTATTTCTTAGGGCATGTGTGCAATTGTTGTTCTAAATAATGAATTAAATTCTGTTGATCAGTAGAGTAGGATTTTGTCTCTTGATTTAGATTAAAGTTTCTTGAGAAGTTGTAGTTTTACACCATCTTTCTACATGGTATCAGAGCAAGATTCACATTAGAATAGGAATTTTGAAGTTGTTCACCAGGATGTTCAAATTTTCAACTTCAGTTTAGCAGGATTTCTTGAGGATCAGGAAAATTACCTTCAACAAGCTTAGAATAGAGTATGCCCTAGAAGGAAAATCGAATTTCATTGCATGGAAGGATCGCATGGAGGTTGTGCTTGATCACAATAGATTAATTGAATATGTCAAGACATACATTACAAAACATATGAATCTTATGCACATTACTTAGCCCAATGGAAGAAAGATGTAGGCAAGGTGAGGAGAATAATCTTGGAGGGAGTGCGAGACCAAATTCTCTCAAATATCGATGGAAAATAAAATCCTTTTACAATGTGTAAAGCACTAATAGAGATGTTAAAGAATAGCAGTGATAATAGAAAAATGGCCCTCAAAGGCAAACTTTGAAAAATTAAAATGCAGAAGAATCATACTATTCCACAATATATCACCAAATTCATAGATGTTTTGGATGAGCTTGGAGGGGTTGGTGTGACTGTTGTAGAAGAAGACCTAGTGATCCTAGCTTTTCTAGGCCTTCCCAAAAGTTGGAATAACTACCAGAACTTGGTGAATGGGAGGGAAAATTTACCAAAGTGGGAAAGATTGTTGTTTGACTTGGTACAAGAAGAGTTAAAGAGAAATAACAAGGATAAAACTTCATCAAAAGTAGAGGATGAAGAAAATTTTGCATTGGTTATAAAGGGAAAGAAGGGAAAAGGGAAGAAATCTCAAATCAAACCAAAATCCAGCCAAGGGGGCAAGAAGAAAGACTTGTACAAAATTAAATGCTTTAATTGTCATGAATTTGAGCACTATGGTATAAAGTTACCACACAAAAATTATCGCAAGAAGAACTTAGGAGGAGAAAAGGGTGAGGCCTTGGCTTCATAGTTCGAGCTTGAATTCACCGTTATTGCATGCATGGGTAGCACTATGATGTAGAGTGTGTAGTACTTGGATTTTGGTGACTCATTCCACATGACAAGGTGTAGATATTTTTTTGTTACTTGGAGGAGAAAGATCTCTAAATGCATATTAAGCTTGGGGATGACGAAAGGTATTGTGCTAATAGGATTGGTACAGTAACCTTTAAAAGGGAGTAAAAATATCGTCTTTGCCTCAAAGATCTCATGCTTGTTCTAGGCCTAAAGAAGAATCTCATCTCTATAGTAGTTCTGGAAGAGCATGGTTATGATGTGATCTTTAGCAAAGGGAAAATATTCTTGAGACACGTAGCCACAAGATAGGTGAAGTAGATTGGGGTTCATGTGAAGAACCTATACAAGTTGGATGTGTAATATTGCACTACATTAAGAAATAAGGTAGAGAAAGTGAAGATTTGCGATGTTGGTGAAATTTGGCATAGAATATTTAGCCATTTTCATCTTGACACCTTCAAAATTATGCAACAAATAACCATCGACCTCCCTAAAGGAGTACTTGAGCATAAGGATGTCTTCAAATGTTGTACCTTAGGGAACTATGTGAAATCTAGATTACATGATCAAGACAATAAAGCACATGTAGTCTTGGAAAGAGTCCACTTTGATGTTATGGACCTTTCTCGATAGCCTCTATTGCTAGGCATAAGTATTATGCTGTATTTGTTGACGATTTCTCAAGGAAGCATTGCATATTCTTCATGCAGAAGAAGGATGAGACATTCTCAAATTTTTTAGAGTTCAAGGCACTAGTTGAGAAAGAGACCAACAAGAAGGTTAAGGCTCCTATGAGATAAAATGGAGGTGAGTATGTTTTGAATGACTTTAAGGAGGTATGTGCGAAAGAAGGAATTTGAAGAGAGATGATAACATCCCATAACCCACAACAGAATGGGGTTGTTGAGAAAAATAACCATATCATTATTGGATTTGTGGGAGCTATGCTACATGAATAAGGCCTACCACTACATTTGTGGGATGAGGCATGTAAAAAAATGATATACTTGCAAAACTAGAGTCCTCATCAGATTCTTGGTATGATTACATCGGAGGAGGATTTCTTGGGGAGTAAGCTGGATGTGTCTCACTTCAGCACTTTTGGAGCCTCCATTTACTTCCATGTCTCCAGAGATTCCAAGAAGAAGCTTGAGTTGACATTAGGGTTGGGAGTTTTTGTGGGTTACACTGAAACTCCACAAAATTACCATGTGTACTTACCTTCCCTTAGAATGATAGTTGTGTGAAGGGATGTAAATTTTGATGAGGATAAAACAATGTGGTGCTCCCTTGATTGGGAGCTTTAGATCTCACTAGAAGAGGACCTTTTAGCTCCAAAGGAGGAGCTTCAGGAATTTGTGGAGCAACCAAAATGAGAGGAGCAAAGAGTGGAGACATCCACTCAAGTAGAAACATCCAAAGAAGGCATAAAAATAACCATGTAATTCGATAGATTAGTGCAGGATGCAAGAGAGAATCTGGGAGCTTCTTCAAATTTGCGCAGGCAAAGGAGGTCACCTAAGAGGTACACTAGCTACATGGCTCTTATGAATGATCTTAGAGAGACCAAGATGTTCTCTTTTGAGGAAGTATTAAAAAACTGGTTTTGGATGATGCAATGGTGGAGGAATATGAATCCTTCTTGAAGAATAGGGTTTGGGAAGTGGTCCCAAGACCAATAGATAAACAATTTGTGGGTTCGATATGGATATTCAAAGTTAAGCATGTAGTAGATGGAAGAATAGAGAAGTATAAGACCAAATTTGTGGCCAAAGGATTCTCTCAAGTTTAGGGAATTGACTATGAGGAAACCTTTGCTCCTATAGCAATGTATTCATCCATCAAATCAATTATTGCATTGGTTGCATAGATGGGGTGGAAGATCCACTGGATGGATGTAAAAAAAACATTACTAAATGGTGTTATTTAGGAGGAGGTGTACATAGAGAAACCAAAAGGTTTTGAGACATTTGATTGGAAGTATCATGTGTGCAGAATCAAGTGATCATTGTACAGTGTCAAACAAGCACCCCATTCTTGGTACACCTAGATTGATAGTAATCTCATTGGATTGGGATTCACCAAAAGTGAAGAAGATGTGAACCCCTATCATATTTTTATGGAAGGTAAATTACTTATATATTTTTTTATATGTTGACGATTTAATATTCACAAGTGATCAACCACTCACCAAATCTTGTAAGGCGGACCTTGGAAGGAAATTTGAGATGAAATACATGGGTCTCATGCACTACTTCCTTGGGCTATTAGTATGACAAGGCGAGGGGGAATTACTTGTGTCTCGAGGAAAGTATGCAAATGAGATATTGTAGAGATTTTGCATGGAGAGCTGTAAGCCCATGGAGACACCTCTAGTTACCAACTGGAGGAAGGAGACTGTCACTTCAGGTGAGGAGGTGGATGCTACCATTTATCGGTAGCTAGTGGGTTCACTAATGTATCTTGTGAATACAAGACTAGATATGTGCTATTCAACCAACCAACTGAGCTAATCTATGGTTAGGCCGACGAAATTGTATTAGAAGGCAACTAAGAATGTTTTACAATACCTTAGAGGCATTACCCAATATGTATTATGGTACAAATAGATAGAGGGAGTGAAGTTGTGTGGCTTCACAAATGCATATTGGGTAAGGAGTCCATCTGTATGAAAGAGTACATCAGGTGGAATTTTTAATGTTGGGTCTGCAACAGTTTCCTAGTACATCAAGAAGTAAAGATTTGTGGCACTCAACTCGGTAGAAGCATAATACATAATTGTAAGTCAAGCAACATGTGAGTTAATATAATCCAAAATAAAATAGGATTGCAACAAATTATAGATATAATCATAAACATAGAGATGTGGCAAAAAAACACTTCATTTCATTAATAGAAAAATAATGAACTATGCTTACAAACATAATGGAAATAAGATAGCTTGGGTGATGGTAGCTTATCTCTGAGAAAATATGTGGCGGATACATGCCTCTAAACTATGTTACAATGAGGATAAAGGGCTCATTTATTATTGGAAAATATGAGAAAACCCTAAAAAACAAAAACCCTAACCCCAGGAGATGTAACACCAAGAGTTTGTGGGCCCCATTGGTGTTAGTTGGGCAGCCAACTTCCAGGGGTCATAACTTGGTCATATTATCTATGCTTGGTGCATAGGATGCCTTGTTGGAAAGGTCTCTTTGAGTACTATAGGTTTTACCACATGCACCTATCTACGACAATGGGTCTGTCGTGGACCCCAAAAAAATGGAGTTTATGGGGTCAAAACTGCTTCAGAAGTTTAGAACCCAAAAAACTGCTAAAAATAGTAAATGCTGAAATGAACAAGGAAACATATGAAACTCACTAGGGGGTCTAGGTGGAATAGGTGGGTGGCTACCAATATCCACTTGGATCATTCCCCCCCCTTAGGAAGCATTTGTCCCCATTGCATGCAGAGCCTCCATGAGGTGAGGAAATTTCTATTGAATGGTCCCTGGTGAACCATTTTGCCCTTGTGAAGGAGTTGGCATGCTTTGACAACTCGATATAACTGTATTCTCTATTGGCGAGTGTTCTTGATCTGTGTGTCCATGATTTGATTAGTTGTGGCCAGTTCCATGCAGTCGGGGTTGAGCTATATTGGTGTGAGTTGTTCTGAAATGTCATATGTGTCCAACAATGGTGGAAAGTATGGCTGAAGGTGATCTACATTGAACAATGGGTGTATACCAAGGAACGGTGGGATGTTGAGCTCGAAGGAATTGTCATTGATGGCCTTGGTAATGGTGTATGGCCTATATCGGAGTGAGTGAAGCTTGCAGTGGGGTCCATTAAGGTGCTCCTTCTGCAAATGTAGCCAAACTTTGTCGCCCACCTATAACTTGTGTGACACTCGATACTAATCATGGCACTGCTTGTACTTATCATTGTCTCTATCCAATATATCATGGAGCTTCTGGTGAATGTGTTGAATGCGCTCAATGAATATATTAGCCCTTTCAACTTCAAACTAAACATGAGAAGAATCTAACTGAGTAGTTGCAAATGGTATGGCCACATCAATGGGGCATAATGGCTTAAATCCTAGACCTACCTGAAAGGGGTTGTGGCCTACTGAGCTATGGAGAGCTTTGTTGCAGTTGTGTTGGACATAGGGGAGACTTTCATCCCACATGCATGGATACTATGAGTTGTACATGTGCAAAATGTGTACTATCATCCTGTTGACAACCTCTATTTTTCCATTAGTTTGGGATGGAAATTTGTGTACTTAGTAAGTTTTGTATCCAACATCGACCAAAGACTTAACCAAAACATACTCAGGAATATGTTGTCCCAATCTGATAAAATGAACTATGGGATCCCAAAGTGTACCCATACTCACTCAAAGAAGAGCTTTGCTGTGATACTCTTCTTGCAGGCTGCCATGATGGCCATATTAGAGAAGCTGTCAAAGACCATGAAAATGCAATCATTGCCATGCTTAGTAGAAGGAAGGCCCACCATGTAATCCATGGATATAGATTCCCAAGGTTGGATAGGAGTTGGTAGAGGAGTATATAGGCCTTTCTTTTTGATGGTTTCTTTGGAAATGATGTAGGTGGTGTAGGATCTAATGTACTTCCCAACATCCTGATGAAGTTTCAGCCAATAAAAATAATTCTGTAATATCGCCATTGTTTTCTCTACTCCAAAATGTCTAGCGACCCGAAAATTGTGTGCCTCCCAAATCATCTTGGCACACTCACTTGAAGGAATAAAAATGTGTCCCAAGAGGCATAATAGTGCATCCTAAAGGTGAAAATTTAGAACTTGCTTCGCTTCTAGGAGTGTCGGATATATGCTGGAAAATTATTGATCACTCTTGTAAAGATGCAACCACCTCGATGTCTCGGGCTCACAGGAGTTGAGCATAGTAATCAACACCATGAATAGATGTGCGTGTAGGCTGTGTATTTTCACCTTGATCTACCAGCCTACATGCACATCTACTCAATCGTAAATGCAGATTTCTTGAGATTGTTTGAACCCTCACTGATTGACGATCTCGAAGAGAATAGTTAATTGCCTTCTATTGATGACCTGCTACCTAAATATCTTAATGAATTGCAAGAAGGCACAGTTCTAGACAGGAAGGTGAGGATGACACACAAGGGAGATGTTAAGTACCTCAGAATTGGACTCAAGGGTTCAAAGCTGAGCAGTGCAAAGTGGATAGAGATTGGACAAGTGAGAAAATTGTACCCTCACTTAGTCGATGCTTGAAAACCAACTTTTGGTGGTCCAAAAGCTTTTTCAATGGGAAGGCTATGATCCAAATTGGATCCATGAAGAAAAATCAAAGCACCGTGTCTATATCAGATCGGGACAAACTTCGAATTCAAGAGCACAGAGCAATTAGGAAGACCTCTGAACAATGGCAGTTGGTAGCCAGCATGAAATGATGAGGACCTCGGTCCTGACCGATGCCCATGGAGACTACGCAGGAGGCGAAACTGGCACCTGGGAAGCCCGGATTAGGAAAAGGAGTTTGTTTTTGATGTGCAATTAGCACTAATCATGCATCACTAGGCAAAAACCCTCGAGAAGGAAGGGCCCTGAGCACTCAGTCACATGGAAGCTAGGAGAACCGTGGGGAAAAATGCTAAAGGCTAAAGGCGGGACTCACACTCCAAAACTGATGGTATTTATCAGGGGCACCCTTGAGCGGTAAGTGGATTTGGAGAAAAACAAGCGATTCCACTCAGTGCTTGATGAATGGTAGGAAAAGGAGAGATAAAGCTGCTGCTCATCGCGTGCTAACAGTCAAGCAAGTGAACTGCACGAAATGAGCGAATGTCGTTGGATCTGGGGGATTCAAATATAATAGCTGAGAATGCACCCAATGAAAGAACTAGATCTAATAGGGGATTTAGCCACAGTAGAAAGGATTTTGATGTCTGATTTGACCGTCGAGTTGATGGATGACTCATTCCACAATCTAATGGAAGAAAACCGAACCGACAAGGAAAAGATGGTGCAGTTTGCAAGAGGACAAGTGGCCACTCCCTGTGAGCCGTTGATGATGATGCCAAGACAGGGAATTCCAAGTGAGCAGTAGCAAGTGACCTAACGAAGAAAGAAGAGGAAGTGAACAATCATGAGATCGATTGGCTTTAAATCTAAGAACAAACACCAAGAGGAAGAATTGGAGAGAAGAAGACAAAGACAGAGAAAGGAAGAGACAGTGAAGCAAAGAGCAGAAAGACAAAGAGCCAAGCTAACCTGCAACATAAGGCAACATCGAGCAATCCGTGAGAGGATCTATCAAGAATTGAGCACCATACTGGGCTCCTCCCATTAAAGACTAGAAAGGTCAAGTTCTAGTAAGGAAAGGAGTCTGTGTACTCTAGTGGCTTGGGGGATCCAAGAACCACCCTATCAAACATTGTTCTATTTCAGGAGACTCAATTTGAGCTCCTAATTGTAATTCTCTGCTATAAATACACAATAAAAGAAGGCCGCCACTGAAAGTTGGATTGGAGATGCAGCCCTAGAGGATAAGGTGAACTCCTTATTAATTGTTTTGCTCTTGTATTTGCTTACTGTGTTTCTCTGCCATTTTCCATATTTCTAGTGTCTGTGTATTTCACAATCTGATTGATCCATTGCCTAAAATCACATAGACACACACCAGCACATGAGTCTATAATACCTTCATTCAATAGTTAATTAACTGAGGTCACTCATAGGGTGATTATTAGATAAGCTTCAGATAGGAGTGAAAGTGGAATTAAGATCAGAGGAGTAGCATGCTCTTAGTTTAATAAGTGAGTACCAAGTGAAAAATGAGAAAATTTTCACCAAGAAGATGTAGGCCCTGAAAGAAAGAGATACAATCCAAGTGTAGAACACCTAGTTGTGGTTATAGTTGTAGAGGAGTGCAGAATAGTGCCATAGTTTCACATACCTGAGGACACACAGCTTGAGGCCAAGATCCAGAAACTCGCTACGAGTGTCCGTGATGCAAAGGTAGAGGTGGCAAGAATTCAATTTGAGCTCAACATGAAAATCAAGGAACTTGAGCTTAAGTCACAACCTTCGACTTTGCCCAAAGTCAAGGAACAACGCAGAGCCGCCATCAAGGAAGGGATGGCTATTGTGGATGCTGCAGTCGTGGACTGCAAAACTTTGTTTGAACAAGCCATGGAGTTGGTAACAACCCTACAAAAAGACCCCAACATGCATATATTGATTACAGAGATCCACAAACTCCAAATAAGTATGACAAAGTTAGGGTGATAGCACACTCAATTGCTACAATGTAGCACCTCACCAAGTTGCAGGAGGGAAAGAAACTCCTCGCACAGGTGGAAGCAGTGTAGAAGAAAGAGGCAGTGCTTAAAGCGAGGTCAGGTCCTTGGTTGGAAGAATCCTACCAAGTCTCCACCAACATCCAAGAGAAGCTAACAAACTTTTAGCTAAGAAAATAGAAGATCAAGTTGGTTGGCAAAGGACCAGCCACAGAGCAACTTGTTGAATAAGTGAAGCAGGCATCCGTGCAGAGCACAACTAAAGTAGCAATTGTGTAGGTGGAGTTGGGGGATCTTCATAACAAGATCACTGTGCCAGTGGAGTGACTCGGGTGATTCATGACCTTTGTGTTGGAAGCCTATTGCGATGGGGTCCCTTGGGTCAGTTTTGGGGCAAGATCCCAAGTTTTGATGTAAAAATATATAAAGTCTCTATGAATTGCGGACGCGGAGCACATAGCTAGTCAAGAGTCAAAAAGGGATTTTACCCTCATTTATGTAAAGTTCAGTTGGTTTTTTAGATCTTCCCATGGTCCACAGACCATGGGATTGTATAAATAGGTGTGTCTTAGAGAGTCTAAGGTAGATCTATGTCTTTGTCTATGGGTACGATGAATGGTGTCTTAGAGAGTTAGCACAGAGAAGTAAGTCTTATAGGGGGGAAAGAATTTTTAACTAAGTGCACAGAGGCTTAGAGTAGTGTTTGCAGTTGAGTGCGCAGACCCCTACAACTGAGTGTGCAAGGAAGTTGAGTCTGTAAACCTATAATGAATATCAATAAAGAAGGTTGTTGTAGAATTCCTATGTTTTATCTCTTTACTTCCATTATGTATGATTGTGATATATGCTGTGATGAAATAATGTCTTTATGAAATAATGAAGTATTGATGCACAAATTCACTGGATACATCCAATTAACTGAATGCAATTAATGTTAGGTTATTACATGAAGATCATAATACTTTTTGTCATGTTTATTGGGTGCTTAGGTAGATATGATTAAAAATTGACCTAAGGATAATCTATCACACACGTAAGTAGTTAATTCATCTATTCAAGGTTTGTAAAAGATGATCGTAGACCTCCACAAAGGTCTAGAGGTCATTCATGGAGGCTACAGTACCAAGACTCAAGGGTTTAGAGATCTGCGTGGAGGCAGATCTAGGTCACAAAAGAACATCACACTGATATTTGGGTTTGGAAACTTGGTTCTAACATCCCCCCATATTGCTTTGGGTGAGACTTTATTCTGCGCACTGCGGATTGATGCCAAAATGGCCAGTAGTGTAGGGTTTTGTTTTGCATAATTAACTTTGAACCCGGGTCAGGACCCCCTAAGCCAACAACTCACATTACCATACCTGCAACAACCATTTGAGATTGAGATTGATGCCTTTGACTATGTTATTGGTGCGGTTCTTACTCAACATGGAAATATAGTTGTTTACCATAATGAGACACTTTCAGACATAGTTTGAAAGTACCCCACTATGAAAAAGAAATGTATTCCATTGTGTAGGCCTACTGTTAATGGAAGAATTACATTCTGTGGAAGGAAATGGTCATCCGCACAGATCAATGACCTTTATAGTTCATACAGACACAAGGGAAGTTTCATAATGATCACCATCAGAAATGGTCCACCTATTTACAACAGTTCCATTTGAACATTAAGTATAATAAGGGCATCACCAATAATGTTTCTGTTTGCCTCATCCAACTGTTGGATGAGGCAAACATAAACATTATTGGTGATGCCCTTATTATACTTAATGTTCAAATGGAACTGTTGTAAATAGGTGGACCATTTCTGATGGTGATCATTATGAAACTTCCCTTGTGTCTGTATGAACTATAAAGGTCATTGATCTGTGCAGATGACCATTTCCTTCCACAGAATGTAATGCTTCCATTGACAGTAGGCCTACACAATGGAATACATTTCTTTTTCATAGTGGGGTACTTTCAAACTATGTCTGAAAGTGTCTCATTATGGTAAACAACTATATTTCCATGTTGAGTAAGAATCTCACCAACAACATAGTCAAAGGCATCAATCTCAATCTCAAATGGTTGTTGCAGGTATGGTAATGTGAGTTGTTGGCTTAGGGGGTCCTGACCTAGGTTCAAAGTTAATTATGCAAAACAAAACCCTACACTACTGGCCCTTTTGGCATCAATCCGCAGTGCGCAGAATAAAGTCTCACCCAAAGCAATATGGGGGGATGTTAGAACCAAGTTTCCACACCCAAATATCAGTGTGATGTTCTTTTGTGACCTAGATCTGCCTCCACGCAGATCTCTAAACCCTTGAGTCTTGGTACTGTAGCCTCCATGAATGACCTCTAGACCTTTGTGGAGGTCTACGATCATCTTTTACAAACCTTGAATAGATGAATTAACTACTTACGTGTGCGATAGATTATCCTTAGGTCAATTTTTAATCATATCTACCTAAGCACCCAATAAACATGACAAAAAGTATTATGATCTTTGCGTAATAACCTAACATTAATTGCATTCAGTTAATTGGATGTATCCAGTAAATTTGTGCATCAATACTTCATTATTTCATAAAGACATTATTTCATCACAGCATATATCACAATCATACATAATGGAAGTAAAGAGATAAAACATAGGAATTCTACAACAACCTTCTTTATTGATATTCATTATAGGTTTACAGACTCAACTTCCTTGCACACTCAGTTGTAGGGGTCTGCGCACTCAGCTGCAAACACTACTCTAAGCCTCTGTGCACTTAGTTAAAAATTCTTTCCCCCCTCTAAGACTTACTTCTCTGTGCTAACTCTCTAAGACACCATTCATCGTACCCATAGACAAAGACATAGATCTACCTTAGACTCTCTAAGACACACCTATTTATACAATCCCATGGTCTGTGGACCATGGGAAGATCTAAAAAACCAACTGAACTTTACATAAATGAGGGTAAAATCCCTTTTTGACTCTTGACTAGCTATGTGCTCCGCGCCCGCAATTCATAGAGACTTTATATCTTTTTACATCAAAACTTGGGATCTTGCCCCAAAACTAACCCAAGGGACCCCATCGCAATAGGCTTCCAATGCAAAGGTCATGAATCACCCGAGTCACTCCACTGGCACAGTGATCTTGTTATGAAGATCCCCCAACTCCACCTACACAATTGCTACTTCAGTTGTGCTCTGCACGGATGCCTGCTTCACTTATTCAACAAGTTGCTCTGTGGCTGGTCCTTTGCCAACCAACTTGATCTTCTATTTTCTTAGCTAAAAGTTTGTTAGCTTCTCTTGGATGTTGGTGGAGACTTGGTAGGATTCTTCCAACCAAGGACCTGACCTCGCTTTAAGCACTGCCTCTTTCTTCTACGCTGCTTCCACCTGTGCGAGGAGTTTCTTTCCCTCCTGCAACTTGGTGAGGTGCTACATTGTAGTAATTGAGTGTGCTATCACCCTAACTTTGTCATACTTATTTGGAGTTTTTGGATCTATGTAATCAATATATGCATGTTGGGGTCTTTTTGTAGGGTTGTTACCAACTCCATGGCTTGTTCAAACAAAGTTTTGCAGTCCACGACTGCAGCATCCACAATAGCCATCCCTTCCTTGATGGCGGCTCTGCATTGTTCCTTGACTTTGGGCAAAGTCGAAGGTTGTGACTTAAGCTCAAGTTCCTTGATTTTCATGTTGAGCTCAAATTGAATTCTTGCCACCTCTACCTTTGCATCATGGACACTCGTAGCGAGTTTCTGGATCTTGGCCTCAAGCTGTGTGTCCTCAGGTATGTGCAACTATGGCACTATTCTGCACTCCTCTACAACTATAACCACAACTAGGTGTTCTACACTTGGATTGTATCTCTTTCTTTTAGGGCCTACATCTTCTTGGTGAAAATTTTCTCATTTTTCACTTGGTACTCACTTATTAAACTAAGAGCATGCTACTCCTCTGATCTTAATTGCACTTTCACTCCTATCCGAAGCTTATCTAATAATCACCCTATGAGTGACCTCAGTTAATTAACTATTGAATGAAGGTATTATAGACTCATGTGCTGGTGTGTGTCTATGTGATTTTAGGCAATGGATCAATCAGATTGTGAAATACATAGACACTAGAAATATGGAAAATGGCAGAGAAACACAGTAAGCAAATACAAGAGCAAAACAATTAATAAGGAGTTCACCTTATCCTCTAGGGTTGCATCTCTAATCCAACTTTCAGTGGTGGCCTTCTTTTATTGTGTATTTATAGCAGAGAATTACAATTAGGAGCTCAAATTGAGTCTCCTGAAATAGAACAATGTTTGATAGGGTGGTTCTTGGATCCCCCAAGCCACTAGAGTACACAGACTCCTTTCCTTACTAGAACTTGACCTTTCTAGTCTTTAATGGGAGGAGCCCGGTATGGTGCTCAATTCTTGATAGATCCTCTCACGGATTGCTCGATGTTGCCTTATGTTGCAGGTTAGCTTGGCTCTTTGTCTTTCTGCTCTTTGCTTCACTGTCTCTTCCTTTCTCTGTCTTTGTCTTCTTCTCTCCAATTCTTCCTCTTGGTGTCTGTTCTTAGATTTAAAGCCAATCGATCTCATGACTGTTCACTTCCTCTTCTTTCTTCGTTAGGTCACTTGCTACTGCTCGCTTGGAATTCCCTGTCTTGGCATCATCATCAATGGCTCACAGGGAGTGGCCACTTGTCCTCTTGCAAACTGCACCATCTTTTCCTTGTCGGTTCGGTTTTCTTCCATTACATTGTGGAATGAGTCATCCACCAACTCGATGGTCAAATCAGACATCAAAATCCTTTCTATCGTGGCTAAATCCCCTATTAGATCTAGTTCTTTCATTGGGTGCATTCTCAGCTATTATATTTGAATCCCCCAGATCCAACGACATTCGCTCATTTCGTGCAGTTCACTTGCTTGACTGTTAGCACGCGATGAGCAGCAGCTTTATCTCTCCTTTTCCTACCATTCATCAAGCACTGAGTGGAATCGCTTGTTTTTCTCCAAATCCACTTACCGCTCAAGGGTGCCCCTGATAAATACCATCAGTTTTGGAGTGTGAGTCCCGCCTTTAGCCTTTAGCATTTTTCCCCACGGTTCTCCTAGCTTCCATGTGACCGAGTGCTCAGGGCCCTTCCTTCTCGAGGGGTTTTTCCTAGTGATGCATGATTAGTGCTAATTGCGCATCAAAAACAAACTCCTTTTCCTAATCCGGGCTTCCCAGGTGCCAGTTTCGCCTCCTACGTAGTCTCCATGGGCATCGGTCAGGACCGAGGTCCTCATCATTTCATGCTGGCTACCAACTGCCATTGTTAAGAGGTCTTCCTAATTGCTCTGTGCTCTTGAATTTGAAGTTTGTCCCGATCTGATATAGACACAGTGCTTTGATTTTTCTTCATGGATCCAATTTGGATCATAGCCTTCCCATTGAAAAAGCTTTTGGACCACCAAAAGTTGGTTTTCAAGCATCGACTAAGTGAGGGTACAATTTTCTCACTTGTCCAATCTCTATCCACTTTGCACTGCTCAGCTTTGAACCCTTGAGTCCAATTCTGAGGTACTTAACATCTCCCTTGTGTGTCGTCCTCACCTTCCTGTCTAGAACTGTGCCTTCTTGCAATTCATTAAGATATTTAGGTAGCAGGTCATCAATAGAAGGCAATTAACTATTCTCTTCGAGATCTTCAATCAGTGAGGGTTCAAACAATCTCAAGAAATCTGCATTTACAATTGAGTAGATGTGCATGTAGGCTGGTAGATCAAGGCGAAAATAATTTTCACCAATCTTCTCTAGTATTTTGAAAGGTCCATACCTGATAGGCTTCAACTTTTTACCTTCACCTTGCATCATGTCCTTGCTGATATACAGCCAGACTTGGTCACCAACTTGGAAACTATGCTCCATCCAATGCTTGTCATGCCTTGCCTTGTATCTGGATTGGCTCTTTTCTAGCTGTTCTTGTACTGCCTGGTGGATCTCTTAGATTTGTTCAATGAACCTAGTTGGCTTGTCCACATCATTGTGTCCCTCAACTGTGGTATCTTTACCAAAGACAAAATCCAAAGGAGACCTTGGTGTGAAACCAAAATAGGTCTCAAAAGGAGATCTCTGTGTAGAAGAATGTTTTGCTCTGTTGTAAGCTCTCTGCACATAATATAAATGTTCATCCCAAAGCTTAGGATGTTTGTTGTAGTATCCTCTGAGTAACTGGATCACTGTCATGTTAACTACTTCTGTCTGGCCATCAGCTTGTGGATGAAAAGCTATGCTTTTCTTCAATTTGGTTTCCTTCAGTTCCCATAGACTTGACCAAAACTTCCCCACAAATCGGGTGTCTCAATCATATACAATGGAAGTGGGTAATCCAAAATGAACCCATACATGTTCAAAGAGTAGTTTTGTAGTTTGTTCAGTTGTAATTTGTTTATTACAAGGTATCAAAATACACATTTCGCTGAACCTATCCACAACAACATATAGATAATCATGACCGTTCCTAGATTTTGGCAATCCTCCAACAAAATCCATGGAAATACTTTCCCAACAGTGAGAAGGAACTGGTAATGGAGTGTACAAGCCTAGTTTTCTATTACTAGGCTTGCTTTTAGTACACATAGTACAACCTCTTACATATCAAGAAACTATCTCATTCATTTTTGGCCAATAACAAAATCTTTGTAGTTGTGAAACTATTTTACTTACCCTAAAGTGACTTGATATCAGAGAAGTGTGTGCTTCCCTAATTATCTTTACTCTCTCGGTTTGTGGAATGCAAAGTTTGCCACAATGGTATAAGAGTTGGTCCTTCACATGATAATCCAATTCTTCTACCCATTTGCCTTGAATCAAAGTTGCATATACATCTTTAAAGTCTATATCTTGAGCATATTGTTCAATGTAGCTTTCATGTAGTACAAAATTATGCTTAAGTATAGTAGATGCATTTATAATGGGTCTAGATAACATGTCAGCAACTTTATTATGTATGCCTTTTTTATATCTAATGACTAAAGAAACTATTGTAGAAAACCCATCCATTTGTAGTGCCTTGATTGTTGCAACTTAGTTTGGGAGTGTAGATATTGAAGTGGTTGATGATCATTATGTATTACTGTCTCTTTGCCCATTAAGTAATGTTTCCACTTTTTCACACTTCGCACTAATGCATACAATTCTTTATCATATGTAGGATAGTTTACCACTACAGGATTAAAAGTCTCAGAATGATAACATATGGGTTTACCGTGCTGTGTCAACACTGCTCCCATGGCATAGTCACTGGCATCTGTTTGGATCTCAAATGGTATTTGCAGATTAGGCAGTGCTAGTACATCGGTTGTACTAATCTTTTCTTTCAAGGTGTTGAAGGGTTTCTGGTGTTTGCCTCCCCACTTAAACACCTTGTTCAATCCTGTTAAAGCATGTAAGGGAGCTGCAATTGAGGAAAAGTTAGCAATGAAATTCCTCCAATATTGTGTTGCCCCTAAGAAGCTTCTCACTTCTATAGAAGACTTGGGTTTAGGCCAGTTTACAATGACTGCCACTTTAGAGGGATCTATTTTCAATTCACCACCCCCTACTATATGACCCAAATAATTTAGAGATGTTTTTCCAAATTCACATTTTGAGAGTTTAACATCAATTTTTTCTCTTTTCAAAACATTTAGTGTCTACTTAACATGCTTTAAGTGTTCTTCCCATGTTTTTCTAAAAATCAAAATATGATCCAGATACACAATAACAAAAACATCAAGAAATGGTTTGAGTACATAATTCATTAATCTCATGAAAGTAGCAAGAGCATTATTTAAGCCAAAAGGCATAACCAGCTACTCGTATAATCCCTACATTGTTTTGAAAGAAGTCTTCCATGCATCTTGTTCTGCAACTCTGACCTGATGGTATCCACTGTGCAAGTCTAGCTTGGTGAAATAAACAACTTCTTTCAATTGATCTAAAAGATCATCTATGCGGGGAAGGGGATATCGATTTTTTATTGTTATCTTATTGAGTGCTCAGTAATCAATGCACATCCTCCACGAGTCATCTTTCTTTCTCACCAAAACGATTGGTGACCCACATGGTGATGTGCTAGGCCTGATGAACCCCTTCTCAAGAAACTCCTACACTTGCTTCTTGATTTCAGCATTCTCTAAAGCAGACAACCTGTGCATTCCAATGTTAGTCAAATGAGTATCTTGCTACAAAATAATATCATGTACTATTTTATTTTTGGGTGGCAAACCTTTAGGTTCTTGAAACAAGATATCATACTCTTAAACAACCTTTTCTAAATCAGCTTGCTATTTAGCATTACAGCCCTAAAATACATTGGTTTTATTAGGTTTCTTTTCTTTTATAACCATCAGTAAGAATTGTTTGCATGAATTTATCATTCTTTTCATCTACCCTAAGTTTATGAGAGTATAATTATTCTTGAGCTTATGAGCTCTTACAAAGTATTCAATTCCATCTTTAACAAGCAGATACTTGTTCTCATCTCTATAGAAAATAGCTTTCCTATCATACAAGTAAGGACTTCCTAAAACAATTCCACATATATCCAAAGGAATTATGTCTAACTCAACCTCATCTAAAAATGTTGACCCAAAAGAAAACTTAAGTTTGCACTATCTAGTCACTTGTAGTTGTGCTTTATCATTCAACCATCCCAATGGGTATGGTTTCTTGTGAGGTGTAGTTTCTAATCCCAATTTATTTACAATTGCTTCATAAATCAAATTTACTTGTGAGCCACTATCGAACAAAGTATCAATCTTTTTATGTTTGGAAACAACTTGAATATGGAAAAGCTCATGTCTTTTTCTCTCATTTTCTTCATCAATAATAGACTGAGCATAATTACTAGTAGATGCTTCAAAATTCTTACCTTTTATACCTGTGGCTACAATGGTTGTTTCATCTCCCAATTCTGACCCCAAATCTTTCTGAATAGCTGCAACAGTCTTCTTCTTATTGCCCTCAAACTTCTTAGGTCTCAGCTCTTGATGTAGAATCCAACAATGCTCATCATCATGCCCATCCTTTTTTAAGTGAGTGCATGAAGCTTTGCTTTTTTGTGCATTAATAGCCTTCCTTGCTTTCCACTTCTGATTTCTTTTCTCCTTGCTCTTGCTTGTAGTGGGTTGGGATGGTCCCCCAACTTCTGGATTCCATTATTTCATCTAGCTTCTAGATGAGTAGCTTGTGCAAATACCTCATCTATACTAGTGGGATTAAACATGAGGATGGTATGCCTCATGTAGCTATGTAGACCACCAATGTACTTCAAAAGAGTCTTTGGTGAGTCTAATGAGATTCCTAGAATCAATGCTCTCTTTCTAAATTCTTGAGTGTACCCTTGCACACTTTGCCCTTTCAACTGTCGAAGAGTTTGCCAAATCATCATGGCTTGTTGCATGTAGGCCAATGGATAGAACTTATTTTTGATTGTAGAAACAAATTCACTCCAGACAAAGATAGTCTTACCATGTCTTTTCATGTCAACTTGGGTTCTGCCTTCCCACCAAACCAAGGAAATGCCTCCAAGGCATAGGCTTGCCAGCTAAATCTTACTTTTGTCTGAGTTGATGTTCTGTACTCTGCAATAAACATCAATTTGTCTAATCCAATTGTCCAACTTTTCTGAATTTAACTCTCCATCATTTATAGGTAGATCAAATTTAACATCTAGTTTGATCAAATATGCTTTCCTTTTAGGGCTATCAGGAGGTGTGATAAAGTTTTCCTCTTTCCCTTTTCCTTTGGAGTGGTCATGGAAATGTGATTCATCTTCTCCCTTTTCTTGTTTAGAGCCCGATGAATCTTCGTCCTTATGTTTTCTAAAGTCCTTATACATTTTTTCTACTGTGGACTTTATGGCTAGGAAAATTTCTATGAATTGAGGGTCTAGACCCATAGGACCTTCCTCTAACATTGTCTTCCAAGGATAGACTCTCCCAATTCCAGGATTAGTTTCAACCAACTCTCCTTCTCCTCATTTGAGCTTTGATCTAGTGAGCATTCAACAGCTAAACCAACACAAGCTTGTCTAACCTTATAGCCTAAAGCTCTGATACCACTTGATCTAATAATCACCCTATGAGTGACCTCAGTTAATTAACTATTGAATAAAGGTATTATAGACTCATTTGATGGTGTGCGTCTGTGTGATTTTAGGCAATGGATTGATCATAGTGCGAAATACATAGACACTAGAAATATAGAAAATAGCAAAGAAACACAGTAAGCAAATACAAGAGCACAAAAATTAATAAGGAGTTCACCCTATCCCCCAAGGCTACGTCTCTGGTCTAGCTTTCAGTGGTGGTCTTATTTTATTGTGTCTTTAAAGTAGAGAATTACAATGAGGAGCTAAAATTGAGTCTCCTGAAACAGAACAATGTTTGGTAGGGTGGTTCTAGGATCCCCCAAGCCACTAGAGTACACAAACTCCTTTCCTTACTAGAACGTGACCTTTCTGGGCTTTAATGGGAGGAGCCCAGCATGGTGCTCAATTCCCAACAGATCCTCTTAGGGATTGCTCGATGCTGCCTTATGCTATAGGTCAGCTCGGCTCTCTGTCCTTCTGCTCTTTGCTTCACTCTCTCTTCCTTTCTCTGTCTTTGTCTTCTTCTCTCCGATTCTTCCTCTTGGTGTCTATTTTTGGCTTTATAGCCAATCGATCTCATGACTATTCGCTTCCACTTCTTCCTCCATCAAGTCACCTGCTGCTACTCGCTTGGAATTCCCTGTCTTCGTATCATCATCAATGACTCATAGGGAGTGGCCACTTGTCCTCTTGCGAACTGCGCCATCTTTTCCTCATCAGTTCGGTTTTTTCCATTACAATGTGGAATGATTCATCTGCCAACTCGACGATCAAATCGGACATCAAAATTCCTTTTACCATGGCTAAATCCCTTGTCAGATCTAGTTCTTTCATCGGGCACATTCTCAACTGTTAGATCTAGAGGCACCATATCCAATGTCATTCGCTCATTGCACGCAGTTCACTTGCTCGACCATTAGCGCATGATGAGTGGCGGTTTTCTCTCTCCTCCACCTGCCATGCATCAGGCGCTAAGTGGAATTGCTCATTTTTCTCCAAATCCGCTTACCGCCCAAGGGTGCCCCCAGTAAATACCATTGATTTTGGAACATGGATTCCACCTTTAGCCTTTAGCGCTTTCCCCACGGTTCTCCCGGCTTCCACGTGACTGAGCACTCGAGGCCCTTCCTTCTCGAGGGGTTTTGCCCAATGATGCACAATTAGTGCTAAGCACTAAATGCGCATCAGAAACAACCTCCTTTTTCTGATCCAGGCTTCCCAAGTGCTAGTTTCACCTCCTGCACAGTCTCCATGGTCATTGGTCAGTGTGCTTTGATTGAGGTCCTTGTCCTTCCATGCTGGCTGCCAACTGCCACTATTCAAAGGTATTTCTGATTGCTCTATGCTCTTGAATTTGAAGTTTGTCTCGATCTTATACAATCACGGTGCTTTGATTTTTCTTCATGGGTCCAATTTGGATCAGTAGCGCATGAAGATACTTGATAGGGAGCACTACAAGATTGAGCTCGATGTTCTTCAGGGTGTTAATGATGATCTTGTCATCATCTGATTCTATGCTCAAGGACCCTTCTGGCAGTGCAACTATCCTAAGGTCCATTGTCCTGACCATCTCACCAGCCTGACTTATCCCCGATGCGAGGCTCATCTGTGTGGGGCTCACCTAACCTGCGCCCACCTGTATTCTATTGGTCTAGATCTGTAGTTCATGCAGATCCCTCTGAACATTACCTAAGGACTACATGTATTGTTGCGTGAATTTATAGAATAGTTTAGCTATAGTGTCATGCACTTTGTCCCTAATCTCATCGAGATCGCCCTTCGTCAATATAATTGGATGCACCAGTGGTTTAGTCACCTTTTTCTTCTTCAGAGACCCTCCTGCTACTATCCTCTACACTTTCTTACCCGAAATGTTGTGCTCTAGCCCTCATTGCTTCCAGCGCCTTGCACTGACTACTCTTCCTCCTCAGTTTCAGGTGAAGGGGATTTACTGCTTTACTCGGAGTCGTGCTATTCCTATTCATCTTGATCCTTTGCAACGTGCTCCTTTTCCATTGGTGCCTTCTCTTTGGCCTCCTTCTTTTGTTGTGTAGCCAACTCTTGTGCTGCCTATTTCACTGCATCCTATCACTTCTTCTCTACTCAGCTCCCTATGTCTTTGCTGGTACCTATGGCCAAGTTGTATGAAGAGTGCCAGTCTACTAGATAGCACTTGATTACTTCTTGTATGGCATCATCAGTGGCGAGATATGGTAGATTGAACCACTTCTGCCCCCGAATGTAAATGTTGTGGAAGTCAGCCTTGAACTTAGCATATTTGAACGAATATTCATACACAGTTGGGGAAAACCATCGGCATTGGTTGATGGCCATACGAATTCTCGCCTCTATCAATACCTAGAAAATCTTTGTTTCTATTACCCGCACGAGGTCTTTTGTGGCCCAGAGGGAGGCAAACTATGCAACCTCTGGCAATCCTACCTTCAATGGAGGAAACTAGTTGTCCTCCAGCAGCTCCCAAGCAACCAACATAATGGAGAGTAGTAACCACATGTAGTGGAAGGTCTTGCTCTCATCTTGGGCCTCGTGACAATTCACAAGGAACTCACTACATAAATAGTGTGACTAGTTAAACTGCACACCCTCCGCACATTATGCAGTTAACAAGATCATAGGCACCGAAACCTCATCTGTGTGACATTCCCCATAACATTTATGACTAGTATCTGGGTGGAAATTTTTATCATGGGATCATTGATGGAGGTTGTGGAGTAACCACACAGCTTCTTGAGAAGGTCAAATTTCTTTTTCATCTTCTCTGCCAAGTTTCTTTCACTTGTCTTTCCGCCAAACTCCTTGGCTAGATTCAATCCCTCATGCAGAAGGAGTGTGATCTTGTGGATGACCATTTTCGTGATGGGGATAGGCATGCCAAGCCATAAGAACCCATCGTGTGCCAGAGTAAGTAGTTGTCGTAAACATTTGGTATTAATGTTAGAGCAATGGTAGTGGGCACCCATAGCAGGTTCAACAACCTAGATTGCTCTACTCCACGGATCCATTTAACTAACTCCAAGTCAGTGACACCAGAGTCTTTGTAATACAGTCGTTTCATATAATTCTCCGTCACGAGGTGGGGGAACCTCACGTGGTAAACTAGGTCCCAATCTTCCATCTTTAAAAGGGGAACCTGCACCAGGTGCAGACCTTTGAAGGTTATCTTTTCTGGAAACAGAGGCGTGTGAATGAAAAATTTCTCTGAGTCTGGGTCCTTGGTGACCTTCACCTTCCCTTTATGCGGAGGGATATATTCTGGAAACTTGGTGATGGGATCTGTGCCCTCAACATCTATATCTTCAGCACCTACTTTAGCCTCCAAATCTAGAACCTTCTCAGGTTTCTTGTCCTTCTTCTATGTCTGGGTAGAAGAATGCTTTCTAGCCAACTCATGCATGGGCACCCACCATTTTTGCTTGTATTTCTTCGGCTTTTGGGTGTCTCATGCAAGTGTAAGCTTTGGCTTAGGTGAACTGGGCACCATAGGCACAGGAGCCAGAGCCTCAATGCTCATGACTTCTGGAGCCACTCCTTCAGAGGTAACAGTTCCTCTAGTGCTTACAGTCTCAGTGGGACCTGGTCCTGACATAGTGTTGCAAATGAATTTTCAGGTTAACTCGGACAACTGATCAAATGCAGGGCTTGCTACTAAAGCTTCAAAGAACTCACGATTCATAAATGATAGACATCACAGCTCAAAAACTCTAAAGGTACAAAGTGTTCTCTGCTGGACTAGCATGCGTAATTTATAAGATATTTTGAATTCAAAGCTAGCCTTTCAACCCAAAATCTGTTCATTAATACTAATTTTGCAGCAGATCTCCAAATATTTCAGCTTTAAATCCTACCCATCGGCTCCTCTTAACCATCTCCTGGCTATCAAATCATGAACAATGTAACTGTCATTTTCTGGTTGTGTTGCGCGATATTTCTCTCCATAGCACAACTCCCTTCATGTGGCCTCTGGTACTGTGACATCACCCTTTTTTGGGAAAACACTTTGTTGCTTAATTCCTTAAACTGGAAAATGTAGTTTATAGTCTCGTGTGCCCTTGCAACTAATTGGAGCACTAATATTGTCCTGCCATCATATAGTCATTGAGTTGTATCTCTTGTATACGGAATCAATCTGCTTCCATTCACCTTTCCCAGAAAAGGTTCTCCATTCAGCTTCATGAGATGAACTGCGCCACCATCTATAATTTCTTTGATGACATATGGCCCAAGCCAGTGCATCTAAATCTTTCTTGGAAACTTAGCAAACTCACTATCATATAATAAAACCAAGTCATTTACGTTAAATGTGCACAACTTGATGTGTCAACCATGCCATGATTTTTCATGTTCCTTCTGAGCTTGCTAATGGAATCCAGCCAAGAAATAGTCCTCTTTGAGCTCTATTAGCTTCACGAGTCATTATTCCAAGGTTCCACAGACTGCCATCCCTGTGAGAGCTACTATGCATAGACTAGGCACGATATATTCCATAGGCATCAAAACTTCTACATCGTAGACCAATCGGAAAGGTGTCTGACATGTTAGCTTTTTACAAGTAGTTCTGTATGCCCATAATATTGTCGGTATATGCACATCCCAATCATTCCAATGTGCACTGCAAATATTTGTCAACGCATTCTCCAATATCTTATTGAAGGCCTCAACTATTCCATTAGCCTAAGGATGATATGGTGTAATCTTCTAATGGTAAACTTGGAACTCTTTGGTCAGCGCATTGATCATTGCATTGAGGAAGTGCATGCTGCGATCACTCATCAACGCTTTTGGGAAACCAAACCTGGTTAACATGTACTCAAATAAGAATTTTTTGTTATGGCCCCTGTACAATCCTTCACAGGTTATGCCTCCACCCATCTAGTCAGATATTTTGTCATGGTGATGATATAGCGTGCACCTATTTTCTTTCCTGGGGGTTGAATCAGTCCCACAAAGTCAATTGTCCATTTTTCAAATGGTAGTAATGATACCTGAGGGTTCAGACGTAGCTCATCCCTTTGCGATGGCCTACTTGTTATCTTACATGCATCACACACCCAACAATATGCTTTGGTATCCTTATGTAATGTAGGCCACCACAAACCCACACACAAAATCTTCTGCATTGTTGTTTTCCATACATAATTTCCTCTCATAGCTCCTACATGAGCTTCAACGAGGATGCTATTTCATTACAAATTGGGCGCATACCATTGGAGTATCTCATCTAATCCCATCTTATACAAATGTCCTGCAATAACCGAGAAGTCTACCGTGTGCACTATTAACTCTTTCTTGCGCTAGCTGGTGTATCCTTCTGGAGCCATTCTGGCAGTCAAAAAAGTGGATGATATCTACAAAATGGTTATCCTCTATGTGCACCGTGAAGAGCTACACGTCGGGAAGCCCTTCCTCCAAATTAGTAGGCTCCTCCCTGTTTCACTTGGCAACAAATGGTCAGGTCCTACATTTAACCTTCTCGGCTTCACTATTACCTCAAATTCATATTCTTGAAATAAAAACAACCATCTACATATCTCCCCCCCAACACAAGCTTATTGACTATATACTTCAAGGCATAATGGTCTGTGCACATCTTAAAATGTCTGCCTAATAGATAGTGTCAGAACTTTTGGAGCATGTACACCATAGCCAATCCTTGGCATTCTGTTGTTGAGTAATTCTTCTCAGTATTTGACAACTTTCTACTTGCAAATTATATAGGATGATCCATCTCTCCTTCATCAACCTGTGTCATCACTACTCCCAATGCAATACATAAGGCATCAACGTGCACATGGAATTCCTTCTTCCAATCTGGGAATACTAAGATCGGTGCAATGACCATATTTTCTTTCAATATATCCAGAATGTGTTGACATTATTCATCCCAACATAATGTATCATCCTTATGTAATAGCTTCTCCATAGGGGAGGTAATCTGAGCATAAGCCTTGATGAACTTTAGATAGTATCCAGTATGGCCCAACATTGCGCGCAACTATTTGATACTCCTTGGGGCCTCCAAATTGACTATTACTGTGATCTTGGTAGGGTCTACCATTAGTCCTTTCTTGCACACCACATGACCCAAAAAAATCCCAAAGGGGACATAGAATAAGCACTTCTTCAAGTTCAATGTGATCTAATACCTTCAGCATGTGTCCAACATTAAGTGTAGACTGGCTGCATGGCGCTTTACTAACCCAAACACTATCTAGTCATCAAAATATACCTCCAAGTATTTGTGAATAAACTCCTTGAATGTCGCAATGACCACGTGATAGAATATCGCCGGTGAATTCTTGAGTCAAACGAAATCACCATACATTGGAAGCCACCCCATTATGTTGTGAAGCTTGTCTTGCTCCTATGCTCTGGAGCAATCTTAATCTAATGGTACCCAGATAACCCATCAGTGAATGAGTAGGCCTCTTGTCCCCCAACATTATCTAGTACCTCATCAATAAATAGTGTCAGAAAAGGATCATGGACACAAGCATCGTTAAGCTTCCTCATATCTACGCAAATTTGTATTTCTCCCTTCTGTTTCTTTTCTTGGACCACCATTGGGCTCACCCAATTAGATTTCTCCACTGGTTTGATAATGCCCACCTCAAGCATCTAGTCCAACTCCAAACATAGCTCTTCCTTGTATTTGGGGTTAAGGCAATATGGCCTTTGCTTCATAGGCTTCACATCTGGTTTCAAGGTAATCTTCATTATGCCCAAGTCACATATGATGCCTTTAAGGTCCGAAAATTTTGTAGGAAACAAATCCTAATATTCATGGAGCAACTCATCAACTTTATCTACCATGGCATCATTCGAGTAATCCCCAATCTTCACAAATTTTGGCTCTGCATCAATACCAATGTTTACTTGCCTACTCTTCAATGGCACAATGATGTCTAGATTTTCTATCTTTGGAACTTCTGTAGAAATTTTGAATAATTTAACACATATTCAATGGAGATTATCCTGATCATGTACTATTGCGGAAAACATACACAATACATAAGCTCCTCTACGTTGATCATCAATATAGCAGCATCAATAACAATAAAACATCAAGAGCATTCACACATTAACACAGTATGTATCCCGGGGAAAGCATCTCGCAAAAAACCCCAACTATCTGTATATTAATGATTGAGTCATGTAACATTACACAGCATAATACTTCTCACAAGTATCTCCACCTCTGTTACACACAATACAGCTCAGATCTGATCTCCAACTCTCTTCTCAAATCTCCTTCGCTGCTTGCCTGCCTCCGCTGCTCAATACCTGCTCAAGGACTGATGATAATTCCAAGGCAACCACGTCTTTACTTGGAAAAATCACGTGAGCACAAGCTACAATGTGGGAAAATACGTGGGCAAACTCAATCTCTTGATTGTGCAAGATCTGATGCACAACTATAGTCACAACTGATAGCAATCTGATTCTCTAACACCTGTCCCTGCTGAACTAAACATGCACTGACATGCAACTGAGTTAACTGCTGTATTCATTAGTTGTATTATGAGTTAATAACTTGTGAATTAATTAATAACTAATTCACCCAACTCATCTCTAGTCTATTCGCCAGTTAGACTAAATACAACCAGTTTAACAAAGCTAAACTGAACACAACTCCGTCAACTGCACCTCCAGTCCACTAAACTCAACTCACTTGAGTTCTAACTGAAGTCCTGCATGCAAATATTAGTCATCCCATAGGTAACCACGTATTTCCTTCTGGGATCTGCATGTACCACATCCGTAGCTCATCCTGAAGTGCTCCAAGAGAATAAAACAAAGTTTATAGTCTAAATATTATTATGAGCTAATAACATTTGACTGTTCTATATTTAGACTGAGCAGTCACTCCGCTGTGGTCTAAAAATAGAAGTCCATCTATTTTTCCAACTTGATCAGTCATCCATAAACATCAACCTGCAATCCATAGACATGATCCATATGTCTAAAAATAGACATAGTCTAAAAACAGACTTGCGCCAAAAATAGCCTGCGGGCCCACTTAGTGAAGGCGACTCTTTTCACTAAGCTCCATCATCTTGTTGCAATCTCAACACTCCCTCTCGACAAGATATGGATTATCAGCAACCCCTATCCTGCCTCGGTGGTACTCAAATTTTCTCCTGGTGAGAGCCTTCGTCAGAATATCAGCATCCTGATCCTCCGTTGGAATGTACGAAAGTAACATGATCCTCCACTGCACACAATCTCTGATATGATGGTACCTGATGTCAATATTTTTAGATCTATCATGAAATACAGGATTAGCTGAGAGTTTAATGCAACTCTGGTTATCACAGTAAATCACAGTAGGATCCAAATGAGAACCGAACAAACCAACTAGGATCTTCCTCATCCATATAGCATTGCATGCAGCCAAACTTGCTGCCATATACTCGGCCTCCGCTGAACTG